>PVJX010018109.1:0-37130 GCA_004027295.1 Dolichotis patagonum
AGGAAAGGAAAGGAAAGGAAAGGAAAGGAAAGGAAAGGAGAGGAGAGGAGAGGAGAGGAGGAAAGAGAGGGAGAAAAACATCTTTTCAAGGAGCCTCATCCTGCTTGGCATGGTGCCAGACAGCTGTAATCTCAACACTTGAGAGGCTGAGGCAGGAGAATTGCTATGAGTTTGAGGCTAGCCTGAACTATATAGCAAGACCTTGTCTCAACAACATCAACAAAAAAATGGAGTGCCACCCTAAAATTTCAGATACACATCCACCTCTCCTTTCTTCCCCTTAACACACTGTATTTTCTCCCTTCTGAGCTTTATTTTTTCTCCTTATCATTTATCACAATCTAAGTGATAAGCATAAGAAACTACATCTTTCTGAACCCAACCTAAAAGTGGAATATTATTAATATCTAATCCACATATTTCATGGAATCATAAAATTATCAGAAGTCAATTCTCTATTATGCAAGGGTGAAAGACAGTGAGAAAGCTCTTCATGTGCTGACCTATGGCATTCATATCCTTATCATAATTTTACATAACACAGAAAAAGCCAAGGGCAGAGCAACAGATATTCTGAATGTCCTTTGTGTAAAAGGTAGGGAACACAGAAGGCACCCGCGCCCGACTTGTGCATGTGCAAAATCTACTTGAAATGATCCTCTCTGGGGAGAACACGGAGACGGTCAGAAGGTAAAACCTATGTGAAAACCGGTCATATTCATTTGCTCAGGTTGTCAAAATGAACTACTATAAACAATCTAGTGGTTTAAACAATAAAAAGTTATTTTCTCACAATTCTGAAGGCTAAAAACCTGACATCAATGTGTCCTCATGATTTGTTTCTCCCAAGCTCTCTGTCTTAGTTATTTTTCTCATTTATGAGACAAAATACCCAACACCCAAAGTTAGAGGAGGGAAGGTTTATTCGCCACACAGCCTGGAGCGGCTGTACCTGGATTCCTGGCAGGGTGGCACGGCAGAGGGGAATCGCAAAGAAACGGTTCATGGCAAAGCGGGGCAGGGAGAAGGCAGCAAGCAACAAGCAAGTGACAAGCGACCAGCAGCGAGCAGCACGTGATGACTCCCTTTCCGTCCCTTACATCCTCTCCAGGGTACCCACCCTCAGGGCGGGTGGCACTCACCCCACGGTGCAGCAGCCTTCGTCCTCGCGTCGCACCGTGAATCAACCCCAGCATCACATCCTCGATCCCAGCAGCGCACATGCTGTCCACCTCTGAAAACCACCACACGAGGTTTGGGGGCCGTCTAGACACAAGCTATAACAGCCTCTCTCCCTGGCTTGCAGTCTCGTTTTTGTGCTCATCTGTGTCCTGACACCTTATTACAATAAGACCAGCCATATTGCACTAAGGTTCACCCTAGGACCTCATTTGCCTTAATGACCTCTTTAATGGCCCAGTCCTCAAATATAGTCGTGAAGTAAGGTGCTGGGGTTAGAACTATGACACATTAACATTCAGGAGAGGGAGACACAATTCAGTCCTCTGACATCTATTGGTGGAGGCAGAGAGGAAAGAAAGAGAGAAAGCCAGATTTTAAAATTTCTCTCCAGCGCCATAATCATTTTTAGGGCTAAACACAAGAGTCAGATGTTGTTCCAATTCTTAGACCCCTTGAGAGGCTCTAAGAGCTAGGGCTGTGACTCATGTAAGTCTTGCCTAGCACGTGTGAGGCCCCAGGTTTCAGCCCCAACGTGCAGTGGAAGGAGAAGGAGGGAGAGAGGATTGAGAAGGAGAAAGAGGAGAAGGTGAAGAGGGAAAAGAAGCCAAAGTAGTGGTAGAAGTAGCCATCCTGTTGCATGGTTTGTGTAGCCTTTCTTTCCTATGTGCAGGGGTCTCTGGGCTGTCACCTTCACTTCCGGGGCTCCCACATTTTCTTCTCCTGTGGGCTCTCTCAGGCGGACCCATCTGTTCCAGGACTTAAGAAATGTAGTTCTGGACCAGGGATATAGTTCAGCGGCACAGGCGCCTGCCTGGCAAACACAAGGTCTTGAGTTCAATTCTAGATACAAAAAGAAAGCAAGAAAGCAAGAAAGATAGGCAGAAAGGCCATTCTATGCCTTTTCCCCTCAGGCAGGTAGCTGAATTTACATTCTTTCAAGTGCAAGTAAAGGTAGAACAGTCCCCAAAGTGTTGCACAGGAATCTCTAGGGTCCTTTGTGAAATACTTCCAGGACAGCCCAAAGATAAACTCTTTTTACAATAGTAAGACATCATTTGCCTTTAGCTGTGTGCCACAGAGCTGTCCAAAAGCAGAGGGAAAAAGAATATGGTTATCTCTTAGTAAACCAGATATTGAAAAGATTTGCAAAAAACATAAAATAATGCCACCCTTCTCACTAAATTATTTTAAAGTATTTTTCATTAATTATTGATACTTATGTTAGCACACAGTGTATTATTTAAAAATGAGTAAGTACATATTTTTAATTCAACTTTAATTTGGAATACAATAAATATCTAGAGGCATAACCTATATAAACAAAAGTTCTAGGCAGTCTTCAATAATTTTTAAGAGCGTAAAAGATACAGGCTTGGGATTTAGTTCAGTGGTGTAGTGCCTGCCTGGCAAATACGAGGTCCTGAGGTCAAGACCTCAGAACTATCCCAAAAGCATCCAAGAGTCAGAAACCACCAAGTCTGTGAACCCTTGTTTTAGTGTCTTCAAGGTGGAGAAGAGCAAAAGCACAAACACAATATCACAACTAACCTTTCATTGTTTACACAAATATTTATGGGCCCAGGCATTAATAATAAAATCAGAGTTCTTTCAAAGAAATGATCATATAATGGGGTGGATACAGGAGTAACTAGGTCAGTCTATTACCAGATGATGTATTTTACAACAGCACCGTTGACTAAAGTCAGACACTTAATTGTCAAGGAAGCCTTTTGGAAGAAATCTAAGTTGAGCCCTCAAACGTGAGAAGCAAATACCAGAAAGGTTCAATGAAGGGACTGATTTTGGTGGTAGGAAAAAACGGTTTTATAAAGGCATGGGGTGAATCTCAACACAAGACAGTATTGCTTTTCCTGCTGACAAAGGCACCACAAATTTCAAAGTCAAGTTTCTTAGTTAGTTTAAAAAATAAGGGCTCGGGATATAGCTCAGCGGCACAAGCACCTGCCTGGCAAGCACAATGTCCTGAGTTTCATTCCCGGGACCCAAAAAAATAAAAAAGAAAAAGAAAAAGAAACCAGGAGTGGTGGTACATGCCTGTAATCCCAGCACTCAGGAGGCTGAGGCAGGAGGATCATTGTGCATTTGAGGCCAGCCTGGGCTACAAAGTGAGTTCAAGGCCAGTCTGAACTGCAAAGCCAGACCCTATCTCAAAAAGACAATAAATAGGGCCGGGGATTTAGCTCAGCGGTATAAGCACCACTATCATGAGTTCAATCCCCATTACAAAAAAAAAAAAAAAAAAGGGCTGGGGATTTAGCTCAGTGGCTTAAGTGCTTGCCTGGTAAGCACAAGGTCGTGAGTTCAATTCCCAGTACCAAAAAAAAAAAAAAAAATCAAAAGACAATAAATAAATAACCTGTTATCCTGATGGGAATTTACTCCAATTCCTTCACAGTAGTTGTTACCATTTCTCAGTGCCATAATGTTGTCACATGGAAATCTGTATACATAATTTTAACTGAGGTATTTTCTAATAGTTTGTACATTTGTTTACTAATCATCTATTTTGATGGTTTCTCCGTAAGAACATGCACAATTTATCTCTCCCTCCCCCACCATAACTGATTGAGTTATACAAGTTTATTTTAGGAAAGCAAATTTTTCTACAAATGAAGCCTGGACAAAAAGTGCTCAGGAGACTCTGACCTCAGTTTTTTCCTCAATCTAGCTTGAAATTTTTGCAAGCTGGCAAAAGCTTCCCTGGTACCAAGGGAACAAGAGACCCAGACAATACAGGCTTAGGTCTGCAGGGACGCTTCCAGAAGCTAGGAGCAAATGGGCAACTACGAACAGCACATGGCTGAGTTTATCTGAAGATACAAATTTTTTCTCTGGCACCCTGTTCAGGGAGGCAGAGCTTGCAGATTTTGCTGTTTTGGGCACTGGAAATTAACACAGTATGTAGCTCAGCGCTGCTCTACGTTCTGACATTTATTTATTTATTTATTTCCGTGGTTCTGAAGGTTGAACCCAGGGCCTTCGCACTGTGCTATATTTCCAGCTCACTTTTGCTTTTTTTTTTTTTTTTTTTGACACAGTAAGTCACTACATTGCCCAGGTTGGGCTCAAATTTGCAACCCTCTGCCTCAATTTTTCAGAGTGCTGGGATTACAGGACCCTATAGAAGTTTTTTTTTTTTTTTAATTGTTCTGTTTTGTTTTTCAATTCACTTATATTCGGCCACTCCTTAAACCCTTCAAGTCTCACACACAGACCCGGAAGCAGCAAATTTGGGGAACAGGCAGAATTTTCCGGACCTGGAGCACATCCGGGACTCGTACCGGCGCGTCCTTGGGAGGAGGGGTCTAGACGCGCAGTTCAGGCTCCGCCCACTCGGAGGTTTGGCGGCTCCGCTCCACCCCTTGGACCGCCAGGGGTCGCACGCTCTCCTGTTACCCATTTCGCTGTCGCGAGAGAAAGCGCGAGGCCTTCTGGGACTGTGCGCGACCAGCCGTAGGTGTGCCCAAAATGGCAGCCCTGGAAGAGGAGTTCACGTTGTCTGCGGTAACCCTGGGCGCGAGGCCTGACGGACTCCTAGGTGTGGAAGAGAGCAACAAAACAGACCATTTTCTAGTGACGGACAGAAGCAGGACTGTCATCCTGTATAAGGTGAGAGGGATATGAGCGCCTGGCTGCCGTGTCGCCCTTTTCTGAGCCAGGAGTCAGAGGCTTGATTTTTTTCACAGTTTAAGAGATTGTGGATTGTGCTTCTTAGAGACCCGGTTTTCTTTGTCTGGGACGCTGGACGGGGTCCACAGTCAGGGTTGTTTGTCTGCACAGGGAGATTTCCGAGCTGCGGGCGGCTCGGCGTCGCAGTGCACGTGGGACAGGCTGGGAAAGGAAAAGGAACCTGTACTTTTTGCTGAGAATCTGCAGTTGACCTTGTTAAGATTCCCTAAGGTTTCGTGTACTTTGCTGCCCATTGAAGGCTCGAGCCGAGACAGTGTGGCTAAGGATGACATTGACAGGGTGGGAACATATTTTATTTCTGTGTCTATACACCATTCTCTGCTGCCTGGGTGCTTTTGAGGGGTGGGTTGGTTGGTTGGTTGGTTTCCTTTTTGCCAGTGAAGAAGCGGGGGTTTCTTGCTAATCTTTTAAGAGTCTTGAATCCGGAGTGACTTGTGTCTGGGCATCTCTGGTTCACTTTATAAATCCCGGAGTGTGTCCCAGTAAATCGTCGGTCCCACCTCCTTTTCATCCTTCAGCACACTTAACCTTGCTTTTGGTGATCCTATAGAAAGCAATTATTTTTATCTGGGCCGCTGAATATATTTTTGTGTTATCAGAAAGTTAACTATCTGCTTAAAGTTTTAGGGACAGTTTGCCAATAGTTCCCCTGTAGTGTTTGTTTAGATTCCTGAGCTGACTCTTGATCTTTACCTGTTCTGTCCAGTGGATTTGCGGTTCCTGCATGGGAATGACGTAGGTCCTGAGTAGCCCTGCTTAATTTAACATGCCCCTATTCAGACACAAAATGGTATAATCTTTTAAAATACAGCATCTGTGCTGGGAGTGGTGGCGCACCCCTGTAAACCTAGCACTCAGGAGGCTGAAGCAGGAGGATCGTTGCAAGTTTGAAACCAGCCTGGGCTACAAAGTGAGCCCAAGGCCCTCCTGAACTGCATGAGATTCTGTCTCAAAAAGACATAAATAAATAAATAATCTGTTTATTAACAACATGTCAATTATTACTATTTTCATTTTAGAGACAGTTATATTTTCATTCTAATTACTTTTTGTTTTGTTTTTGAGACATTCTGTCACTATGCAGTTCAGGCTAGTTTTGAATTCACTGTGTAACCCAAGTTGGCTTTAAACTCACAGTGGTCTCCTGCCTTAGCTTCCCAAGTGCTGGGATTATGGGCATGCACTACCATACCTGGCTCTCATTACTTTTTTTTTTTTGATACTGGGGATCGAACTCATGACCTCGAGTTTGCCAGGCAGGCGCTTATGCCGCTGAGCTAAATCCCTGACCCTCTCATTACTTTTTAAAATTAAAAAAAAAAAAAACTTGTTTCAAGCTGTGCATGGTGACACATGCTGTAATTCAGGGTTTTAGGAGACTGAGACAGAATTACAGGTTCAAGCCCAGTTTGGGCAATTTAACAGCAAGGCCCTGTCCCCGATTTTAAAAAAATTTCTAAAGGGCTGAGGATGTAGTTCAGTGCAAAGGTCCTGGGTTCAGTCCCCAGTATGTGTGTGGAGTGGGGGACGGATATATTTTGAGACTGACTAGCCCAGGCTGGCTCACAACTGTAAGGGGATGACAAGCACACCCAGCTAAATTTTAAATTTTTACTTGTAATAAAATATACAGAAAATGTGTCATGTTAATTCTGATTAAGTGTATTTGTAGTCGTTTGTATTGAGTGCTCTCACATTGTTGTGTAGCCATCACCACCATCCATCTCCAGAACTCTTCATTTGCAAACTGAAATTCTGTACTCAATAACTGTTTCCTCATCTCCTGGCAACCACAGGTTTTCCATGTTTATCAATTTTGACTATGTTATAGATACTTCATATAAGTAGAATCTAGATTGTTTGCAACAGCTTATTTTTTGATCTTAGGAAGTTTGTTAAGGGTATTATTTGAATTTTTATTGTAAATCTAATTGCTTTTAATGCCAGAAATTGACTTCTTGAATATTTCATTTTATTTACCTTATTTGCATTAGGTTTCTGATCAGAAGCCCTTGGGGAGCTGGTCAGTGAAACAAGGTCAACTCATAACATGTCCAGCCGTGTGCAACTTTCAAACTGGAGAGCATATTGTTGTGCATGATAATAAGGTGAGTTTTAAAACCTATGTGTAATAACATGTCCAACACAAGTTAAATATAGTGTTTATTATATGTAAATAGAATATGGGATATTTTATAACTTGTATGCTTTGATTTCAGGTTTTGAGAATATGGAACAATGAAGATGTAAACCTGGATAAAGTATTTAAAGCTACGGTGAGTCTTTGCCTTTTTTTGCTCTCTCTTTTAATTTAACCATCTTTTCTTTTTTTTTTTTTTTTTTTTACTAGGACTCAAACTCAGGACCTTGTACTTTCCAGGCAGGTGCTTATGCCTCTGAGATACATCACTGCCCCCTGCCCTACTTTTTTTGAGGCAGGTCTTTACTATGTATTTCAGGCTGGCCCTGAACTTACTATATTGCCCAGACTGGCCTTAGACTCAAAACCATCCTCCTGCCTCAGCCTCCCAAGTGCTGGGATTAGAAGCTTGTACCAGTATGCCCAGCATAAAGCTACAATAAGTCTTTGGATTTTACAACATGTTTAGCTTATTGGTGCAGTGGGATCATTCATAGGGTAGTATATGTTATTTATTGTAATAGCTCTGGAAAAATAACCCTAAGGTTGTAATCAGGTGGGAGAGGTTATTTTTTCAATACTGGGGTTGAACCTAGGGCCTTTGCACACACCTACATCCCCAACCCTTTTTCAGTTTTTTATTTTGAGACAGGATATCATTAAGTAGGTTACCTGGGATTGAGCTCCAATACGATCCTCCTGTCTCAGCTCCCCAGAATACATGAATTTGAGGTGTGCAGCACAGCACCATGCTCACCTTGGAATCAGTTTGTCTTTTACTGATAACATCTCAAGTCATGCACTAATAGGTTACAAAGTATGTGTGTTATTGTTCCATGAGATTGATGATTTAATTTACTGTTTTGAGACAGGGTCTCACTGTGCAGTTCACTTGGTAGCCCAGGCTGGTCTCAAATTTGCAACAATTCTGCCTCAACCTCGAAAGTGCTGGGATTACTCTTGAACACCTCTGTCTGCAAACTATTCAGTTAGCAAAGAGATCCCGTTTGCGAACAGTTCACTTCAGCAAGATTTTGCTTTCCTTCACAAACTCTGCATTGGGTGACAAACACAACCACAGCCATCTTCCCCACAAAAACATAAGCACAACCAACATCCCCCAAATCATAAAACAAACTATGTTTTTAAACTGAGATACTGAATTTTCATGAGTTTGGATGTTTTATGTGAACAGTGATCGAGTGAACTTACCCTTCTTCTTAGAACAGGTAGAGTGCACCATGCAAGTTTTATATATTGTGCCTTTTAAGAGCAACATACAGTAAACTAGGGATGGTGGTGCACATCTGTAATCCCAACACTCAGGAGGCTGAGATAAGAGGAACCCTGTGAGTTTGAGGCCAGTCTGGGCTACATAGCAAGACTCTATCTCAAAAACAAAGGGTCAGGGATATATAGCTCAGTGAAACAAGTGCCTACCTGGCAAGTGCCTGTGTTGCCCAGACCCTTGAAACATCTGTCCAGCGGTCTAACTCAGTCTTTTCATTTACTTTGCAGTAAAATGATCCTGAATTTTACTCAGCGGAGTGTTTTTAGCCCCAGATATAGGGTTAACTTTTTTCATGGATATGCACGCTGTATTTATAATTGTGGCATTGGTCTTTAACACCAGAATTGCATTAGTGGTTTTACTTATACTTCTTACCTCTAGTTTTAGGAGACCCAAGTTCTCCCCTGACCTCCCTTATTCACCATGAATAACCCAAAAATGAATTAAAATGGTTACCTGTGGAAGAGGAAAGGGGCCAGAAAAGAGAGAATGAGAATAGGAGTTACACGAAAGTCAAAGTGGATCAAAGATCGAAATATTAAAATGGAAACACTAAATCTACTGGAGGAAAGTCGGTAGAAATCTTGAAGATGTAGGGGTAGGCAGAGTAAAATGTAGACAACAACTGGTACCTCATCTTATTAAAAAGCTCTTGCACATCAAAAAAATCAACGGAGTGAAAAGCAATCCACAGGGTTGGAAAATATTTCAACCAGTTGTCCCTGAGACAAAGACTTATATCTAGAACACACAAAGAATTGAAAAAAATTGGACCCGCACCCAAATTCAAAGGTGCAGTCCAAAAATGTGCATCTGAGATAAATATACACTTCTCAGATGAAGAAATACAAATGGCAAATAAATACATGAAAAATATTCAACATGATTGGTCATTCAAGAGTTGCAAATTAAAGCAACACTGAGATACTATCTCACCCCAGAAAGAATCAAGAAGTCAACCAATAACAAATGCTACTGAGGCTGTTGGGAGAAAGGAACCCCTCTCCACTGTTGGTGGGAGTGCAGACTGTGCAACCACTGTGGAAATCTGTGAAGCTGCCTCAAAAAACTGGGATTAGAGGTCCTGTTCAATCCAGGTATTCCCCTTCTGGGTATCTCCCCAGAAAAATTAAAACCATCATACCACAGCAATATATGTGCGCCCCTGTTTATAGCAGTACAATTTGTAGTAGCTAGCTTACTTAGCTACTACAAGTAGCTAGCTTGGAAACAACCTAAATACTCATCAACCAAGGAATAGATTTTTTAAAAAGATGTATTTTTATACAGTGGAGTACTACTTGGCCACCAAGAAGCATAAACTTGAGACTTACAGGTAAGTGGATGCAACTTGAGAACATACTCATTAGTGAAATAAATCAGACTCACATGTAAACGTATTGTCTCCCTGATGTGAGAAATCAAAAGTGTAAATAAGGTCTAAAATGTATAATAATATTGTAAAATGTGAAGAAATTGTTAAAAAGGAACCAGGATGGGAAAAAGGAGATAGGAAGGAGGGGGAAATGGAGAAAAAGTGCAAATTAGTTACACTATTAGTGCCCTTATAGAAAAAGGAAGATTCGTGTGAATACTGATTAGAGAATTTTTTTTATGCCTATATCTTACACTCTGAGTAACTACTTTAAAGATAATAATGTGCAGTGTTTAACTGTTGTTAGTCTCTAGTCATCTTGAAATTGTTTTACCATTTTTCCATAAAATGAAGTTAGACGTCTATTTTTGTGTATATTTGATTTTGGAACCATACATAGTTACAGAGAGTGAAATTAAATCAAGCCAATAACAAATCAGTCCCTAAAAAAATAAGCCTTCTAGGTGCCGGGGATTTAGCTCAGTGGCTTAAGCGCCTGCCTGGCAAGCGTGAGGTCGTGAGTTCGATCCCCAGTACCAAAAAAAAAAAAAAAACCCCTTCTAGCTGGGTATGGTGGTGCATCCCTGTAATCCCAGGTGTTCAGGAGACTGAGGTGGGATTCTTGCCAGTTTGAGGTCAGCCCTTATGACTTCATCAAGGCCCTGCCTTAAAAATCAAAGAATTAAAAGGGTTGGGAATGTAGCTCAATAGTTGAGCACTTGCCTAGCATGTGCAGAATCCAGGATCCAATCCTCATTACCAAAAATAAAAGCCTTCTGTAAGTGTCTTTAACCTCTTATGTTAGGTGTAAGTTTTTTAGAATAAAAATATTTTCATGTTTTTCAGTTGTCAGCTGAGGTACATAGGGTACACGCAATCCAAGGAACAGAGCCTGTGGTGCTGTTCAAGGGAGGCGCTGCTCGCGGGCTAGAGGCCTTGCTCGCAGAGCCCCAGCAGAAAATTGAAACGGTTCTCTCCGATGGAGAAGTGATTAAGTAAGTCTCAATAGTTGGAAGTGAATATTTACCAAGATGAAAGTATACTGTATATTTACTACGTTGTTCATTGTGTTCAAAAGTGCAAGCATAGCCAGGCATGGTGGCACATGCCTGTAATCCCAGCACTCTGGAGGCTGAGGCAGGAGGATTGTTGTGAGTTCAAGACTAGCCTGGGCTACAAAGTGAGCTCAAGACCAGCCTGAACTGCATAGCAAGACCCTGTCTCAAAAAGGCCAAAAAATAAATTAATTTAATTTAATTAAAAAATAAAAGTTGAAGCATAGAAAAATAACCTAGGGCTGGTCTTGCAGCCCAGTGGAAGAGGGACACCCAGCATCTCACCAACAGAGAGACAGAAAGACCTAGGGCCAGGGATTTAGCTTAGTGGCTTAAGCACCTGCCTGGCAAGCATGAGGTCGTGAGTTCAATCCCCGGTACCAAACAAAAAAAACAAAAACAAAAAAAGACCTAGTAAAAGCACTTAGGACACACTAACCAAACATCCCCCAAAAGATGCCAGGATGCTAAGTGATTGAGAAAACCATGGTTACAGAGTCCTTTTCCAGTGACAGAGAACTGGGTAGTCAGTTATTTTAAGCTGAAATGGATAATTCCAAAACTCCAAAATCTTTTTGTTTCTGTTATGTTGCCCTTCCTGCCAAGTCATGACCTTTTTCTCTGGAGAAAAGGACAACTTACTAGTGAAATCCTAATAGTGCTGTGAGACTTCTGCTCATTCAAGATTCTGGAATAAACCTGAAAAATGACTCACCCAAGTGATAGAAGGACATTTCATGATCTCACATCTCTCCGATCCTCATTATCTCATCATTTTTCCTAAAAGTCCAAGTGAAGACTTGTGTTTAGTAAGTGGACAATACAAACAGTGACAGCCGTGTTTTACACTGACCCGATGCATGCCCCTGTGGTATAAGCAACTGTGTTTGGGGAAATTCCCTAAATTAGCCATCACGTCTCCACAGACCATCTGTGCTGCTTTGGTTATAAGGCCATCAGTCTCCTCTGGCTCTGTCACTTGAAGTAGGCAGATGAGACCCTAACACCTCCCTTAGAACACTAGTCCCAAAAGTAATTCAGAGAGAAGGGGACTGAGGGGTCAAGTTCGGTTTGGGAGGCACCACAGGCAGCACTCCCGCGCTCCTCACCCTGGGTTTAATTCAGAGACCGCTGACAGACAGCCCCACCGATTGCCCATGGTTCATGTTCTCTGTTATCTTTCTGGCACTAAAAAATAATGTTTTCTTAAATTTTGCTTCATTTTTCTCTCAGCTGATTTTTGTGTTTTGAAATTTTTCTATTTTTAGGTGGACAAAGTTTTTTGTGGTATATAGGCATCCTGTCTTAGTTTTTATTACTGAAAAAGTAAGTAGTATCTTCACTTTCTGGTGCCTTTGGAAATCTTCAAATTGCCTATGTTAGTTTTGAGACTAAAGATGGAACTTATGGTATTTCAGAAGAGTTAAATTTTAAAAAAATTTTTAAACACTATGTTAGTTAGAATTACTTCTGTGCCTAAATTGAATATTTATAATATTTTAAATTTAATTTGGACAAGAAGTTAAGTATTCATTGAAGTAGTTAGAATACAGTGACAACTTGTAGTTTTAACATTAAATGTGGTTGGTTGAAATGACAATATTTATAAAATACGGTTACCCTCTTATTGCAGGATGGAAATCATTTTGCTTACGTACAAATGTTCAACTCACGAAACTTAAGCAAATACACTCTCTTGCTTGGACAAGAAGAAAACTCTGTTACACTGAGTTTTACTGCTTATGTGGATCGGAAATTTATCACTTTAATGTCACTAAGTAAGTTTACTTTAAATTTCGGGCAGTTTTTAAGAGGGTATTATGGGCGAGTGTAGTTCTGAGTCCTGCAGTTTTCCATTAGCTCGTTGTCTTTTCCCGCTCCCTGCTCCTGCCGAGGGTTTACGCCTTTACCTGCTGTGTCCCACCCTGGCTCGGCAGCAGCGCTGTATTCTGAGGGAGGAGTCATGTGTAAGCACGTCAGACAAAGCAGTTTTCAGACATCATTTCTGTAACTCATGTTTTAAAGTTTTCCAGAAGCATAAACAATATAGTACCTGTGAAAAAGGAGATTTTATTTATCTTTTTGGTAAGGCCATGTTCCTTGATAGAGTACCTGGTAGAATGTAAGATACCTGCTTGATGTTGGGTGCTCCATAGCCCTGGTCCACCCATTAGACTCGGTGTCTTTCTTTGAACAGTGAGTGAGACACATGGACAAAGACAGTAATAGAATAGGGTCGGCTAAGCCACCTGCTTTTTTTGAGCCATATTATCACAGGCATATTATGAAGTTTTGGAATGCATAGCTGTTTGTAACAGATGTAAAAAAGACTCTCTTAAACAGCCGGGTGTGGTGACGTACTCCTGTAATCCCAGGGTTTGGGAGGCTGAGGCAGTAGAATCCTTTGCAAGTTCAAGACCATCCTGTGCTACAAAGTGAGCCCAAGGCCAGTCTGAACTGCATAGCGAGACTCTCAAAAAGACAATAAAAAAGAAAAGAAAGAAAAGACACTGTTTATTTACTATAACCAGGTAATTGGCTTATGCTTTGCATTTTAGTATAACGAACATTGAAGGGTGTCGGAACTAGAGGATCATATAAATCTGTAGTGTAAAACTCACAGATTTCAATTGATCTACAAAAAAGAATTTCATGTGGTTTTCAGATAGATTGAGTAACAAGAAATGTAATATAGTGACTTGATTCTGGTTTCTTGGGCTTTAGGAGTATCTCTGGCAAAATTGTCCTTAACCCATTACTGAACCACAAATATTTGTTTCCACAGGCTCTGATGGATGTGTGTATGAAACCTTAATACCAATATATCCGAGTGACACAGAAAAAAACCAGAGATTAGTTAGATCACTGTTGCTCAAGGCGGTTGTGTGTGGTATTCCTCCAAATGGTGTCGCACTCACCGTCCTGGATCAAGATCATGTAGCAGTCCTAGGGCCTCCGCTGCCATCTTCTAAAGGTAACTGAAATCCAGGCAGTTAAGAACTCCTGGGCTTGGCTGGGGGTTTAGCTCAGCGGTGTAAGTGCCTGCTTGGCAAACTCCTCGAGGTTGTGAGTTCAATCCCTGGCACAAAAAAAAAAACTCCTGGGCTGGGACTGGCTCAGTGCTAGAGTACTTGCCAAACGTGTCAGCATGCAAGGAGGTTGCCTGTGCCTTCAAATTGTACCTTTGAGTCTTTTTTTCCTCTTCATTTTTTATTACCACTTCAATTCATTCTCTTTTATCATGACACTCATTATTCTTGTAACTTTCTACTTCTTGAATGGGTCTTTTATTTCATTCTATATCTGTTAATCAGCACTTCCTTGTACCATTTCCTTGTTCATGACTATAATATACTAAAGAAATAAAAATAAAAATGTCTGTCAGCCACAAAATATCTGTCAGGCATTTGAAACTTTGGTTACCCAGGCATGGTGGCATGTACCTGTAATCCCGTCACTTGGGAGGCTGAGGCAGAAGGATTGCCCAGAGTTTGAGGCCAACCTGAACTACATAGCCAAACCTTACTTCAAAAAAACACAAACTTGATTCTTAGTACCCCCCCAAAAAAAAAACCAACTTTGGAAGTTCTTCCAGTATAGGATTGAATTCTTACTGATATCTCACAGCATGCAATCCACTGGATTTGGACAGCTTACCTACAGCCTGAGGACGAATAGTATGCTGTAGATCTCTGTCAGTACAAGACTGGGGGCTCCACCCTATGCTCTAAAACTCAGTTCGCCTCTCTCCTCAGTCTGTGCCCCATCCGCCTGCACCAGTCTTTTCTTGCAGTGTTGGTAAAGAACCCTTTTTATTCAGGCCAGGGTCCGTACGGACTACCACCGCCTTCACCTGGCCATCTACTTACTAAGATAGTAACTGCTAGTTAACAGCAAGACAGTCATCAGGCATTTTACATACATCATCTCATTATTCGTATCATTTACTTCAGCAACGCTGCGCTGCGTGAGAAAGTACAGTTCCTCTCATGCCTGCCCTACAAAAGAGGAACCGAGTGAAGTGTTAGGTAGCTGCTGGAACTCGGTCTAACCCAAGCAGGTTAGCTCTGATGCCTCTTCAGGTCTTAGCCTGTTTACACTCTGCGCTTCCCTCAGCACCCAGCCTCCCTCTCCACTTCCTTCCTCTACCCCTCTCCCAGCCACCTCCGAACAAAAGCCAGGAGCTGCTGCTACCATTTTCTGTCTCTTTCCAGAGGGTTTGGTTTTACTGTTGTTGTTTTTGTTTGCAAATACTACTATTCTCTTTCTCTCTCTCTCTCTCTCTCTCTCTCTCTCTCTCTCTCTCTTTTCTGTTGTTGTTTGGGATTTTTTTGTTTTTGTTTTTTTGGTCTCACTATGCAGCTCAGGCTGGCCTTGAACTCACTTTATAGCCCAGGCTGGCTTTGAAGTCTCACAAAGATTGTCCTGCTGGGCCGGGGATATAGCTCAGCGGCCTAAGTGCCTGCTTGGCAAGCCTGAGGTCATGAGTTTAATCCGCAGTACCAAAAAAAAAAAATGATTATCCTGCCTCATTCTTCCCAAGTGCCGTAATTACAGACATGTACCACCACACCTGGCTCAATTATCTTCTTTTTACATAAATGATAACATAAACTGTTATGTACTTTACTTACCTACTCATAATATCTTAGAGATCTTTCCATATCACCATATTTTTTTTAGTAGCTGCATAATATTTCCTTAAATGGTGTTTTGCAGGGTGATCCCTCTCTTAGATATTGGCCATCCATTCTTTTAATTGTACTTATTGTAAAGTTCACATAACATGAGTTTAACCATATTACAGTGAATATTTCAGTGTCATTTAGGGCATTCACCATGTTATACAACTGCCGCTTCTGTCTAGTTTTAAAACATTTTCACCGCCTAAAGGGAACAGTCTACCCATTGAGCAGTTGCTTCCCATCTCCTGGAATCACACAGTGCTCTTGTGTCTGACTTCTTTACTTAGTCTCCTGTGTCTAGGTTCATCCACACTGTTACCAATATCAGTGTTTTCTTTAAAATTTTTTCTTTACTCTTTAGGCAGAACAGGATTCTGTTGTATGTGTATACCACAATTTGTTTTGTTCATCCATTGATGGGTATTTTAGCGTTTCTACCTTTTGGTTATTGTGGTAATGATACCAACATGTGGTTACATGTATGTGAGTACCAGTTTTCACATTCACATACACATACAGTCATACACAGTCTTTTTTTTTTTTTTTTTTTTTTTTATCGGTACCAGGGATCGAACTCACGACTGCCTGCTTGCAAGGCAGGCGCTTATGCCGCCGAGCTAAATCCCCAGCCACCATACACAGTCTTTTGAATACAGTGTTTAACTTTTTTTTTTTCCTCTCAGTGTTAGGGATTAAATCTAGGGCCTCACACATGCTAGGCAAGTGCCGGACCACTGAGCCACATCTCCATCTGTTGTTTAACTTTTTGAAGAACTTTGCCAAAGTAGGTTTTAGCCACTTTGCGGTTAAAACGTTTTGGTGTTCAACTTTCTGAAGAACTCGATAGTAGTTGAATGATTTTATATGTTTCACAAGCATTATACAAGGGTTCCTTTCAATTACTGCACATTGTCACTTGCTATTTTCCATATTTTGGTACTAGGGACCGAACTCATGACCTTACACTGAGCAGGCAGGCATTTACGCTACTGAGTTATATCTCCAGCCCTGTTTTCCATATTTTGGATTATGGTCAACCTGGTAGTTGTGGAGTGATACTTCATTGTGGTTTTGATTTGCATTTCCCTATTGATTGGTAATATTGAACATGTTTTCATGTGCTTTTTGGCCATTCATATATCTTCCTGGAGAGGTCTATTTAAGTATGGCTTATTATGCTTTCCAGACCTTTTGCCATTCTTTAGATTCTGTGTTTCTTTTCTTGATAATGTCTTTTGCTACACTGTTTTTAACTTTGACAGAGTCCAGTTATCTCTTTTTTCTTTTGTTGCTTGATTTTAGTATCACACCTAAAAACTTACTACAAAACTCAAAGTCATAAAAATCTACCCCTATGTTTCCTTCAGCACGTTTTACTGATATAGCTCTTATGTTAGGTTGTTGATCCCTTTGGAATTAATTTTTGGATATGATGTGAACTGAATCCAACCTCATTCCTTTGCATGTTATTCAGCTGTCTGAGTACCATTCAAATTGTTTGGTTTTTAGGGTTTTTTGTTTTTGAGATGAAGTCTTGCTCTGTTGCTGTTACGGTTTGTGTCTAGATGGCCCCCCCAAAGCCTCTTGCAGTCACAAGTGGACTTCGCAAAGGTGGCTGGATCTAGAGCATGTGACGCTGGGACTGAGTCATGGTATAATGCTAAGATTAAGGGCACTGGGATTAATGATGTGCGGTTGTAAAGTTAGCCTACTGATTGGTTTGCACCCACGCTAAGCTGGTAGCCTAGACAGAATACAAAAGGAGAGAAAGAAGCTGCTATTGTTGCTAGAAGTTTGCTGACTTCTGCCCGCTGTGAAATGTTTCTCCTATGTGATGTCCCTCTGCCATGCCACCCTGCCTTGGAGCCAGCCAGCTACGGACTGAAACCTTTACAGACTGAGCTAAAATAAACCTTTCCTCCTTTAACTTTGGATGTTGGGTATATCTTTATCATGTTACTCATTTTAGAGACAAAGCTTCAGCCTTTTCACTGTGGAATATGATGATAACTATAGATTTTTCATAGATGCCCTTTACCTTGAGAACTTGTTTGGAAGTTCTAGCAGGGTAGTGTGGCTACTAATATACCTTTTTTTTTTTTTCTTAACTCATAGCCTTGACTGCGGAAAGGGCCATCCCCTTCACAGCTTCAGAAGGAATATGCATAGCGCAGTGAGGGAGGAAGAGGGCTCCCTCCCAGCCAACCAGATTGCCTCACATCCAAATGTTCTTTATCTTGTTGAATAATCTTATTTTATCTCTAATTTTCTGAGTGTCTTTATCCTAAAAGAGTGTTGGATTTTGTCAAATGCCTTTTTTATACCAACTGAGATAACCATGTAGGTTTTTTCCTCTTTATTCTATTAATGTGATCTACTACCCTCGTTGATTTTCTTAGTTGAATCACCCTTCCATCCCTGAAATAAATTCCACTTGGTTGTGAACTTTAATATGCTATTGACTCAGTTTGTTAATGTTTACTTGAGGATTTCTTTTTTACGTCTGTACTTACAAAATATATTGTTCTGTGGGTTTCTGTTTGTTTTGGTGTCTTTGGCATTAGTCCCAGAGTAATACAGGCCTATGGAAGAAGAGAAGAAGTGCTTTTTCCTCTTTTGCATTTTGAAAAAGTTTGATTGAGTTTAGTGTTAATTCTTTAAATGGTAGGATTTATCAGCGAAGCCATCTGGTCATGGGCTTTTCTTTCTTGATTGTTTCTGTAATTGCAAATTCATAGCCAACTGTTAAGACTCCCTTTGTCGGGCTGGGGATTTAGCTCAGCGGCATAAGCGCCTGCCTTGCAAGCACACAGTCCTGAGTTCGATCCCCAGTACCAAAAAAACAAAACAAAACAAAAAACTCCCTTTGTCAGAGCTCACCTTTGAAACCCATGTCTTACTCCCCCACACACACACTTTGACAGAGGGTCTCACTCTGTAGCCCAGGCTGGCCTCTAACTCACAGCAGTCCCTTTTCTTCAGTCTCCTGAATACTGAGATTACAGGTGTGTACCAGCATGCGTGATTTTGAAGTTAAGTCACTCCTTTCAATACTCATTGTTTTCATTTTTCTTGGTTTTTTTTTTTTTTTTTTTTTTTTTTTTTTTTTTTTTTTTTTTTTTTTTTTTTTTTTTTTTTTTTTTTTTTGGTACCGAGGATCAAACTCACAACCACGTGCTTGCAAGGCAGGCCCTTATGCCGCTGAGCTAAATCCCCAGCCCCATTATTCTTTCTTCTTGAGACAGGATTTCACTATGCGGTTCAGGCTGGCCTTGAGCTCATTTTGCAGCCCAGGCTGGCCTTGAACTTGCAGTGATCCTCTTGTCTCAGCCTCCTGAGTACTGGGTTCATTACTCATTTTTATGTTTGATAAAACAAATCTTGTGTTCATGACTCCTGCCCCAAGATACCATATATTTATTCATGGGGATTATGTCTAAGTTTCTATGTTGTTTTCTGTTTTATAGAATGCCTCTCCATATGGAACACAAAATTTCAAACGCTACAGACTTCAAAAGAGTTACCACAAGGGACCAGTGGTCAAGTAAGTTTTTTCACTTGAAAACTTTTTAAAATTTAGTTAGTGCTGTCCCCAATAAATAGTCTGTGAGGAAAGAGAACTCTTCAGATGTCAGTGTGATTGAAAAAAAGAAATTTTTACCTGAGAGTATATTTAATTTTTTTTATTGTTTTAAGAGTGTCTGTATATCTTTTACTTTTGTTTTAGGTTTGTTTTTTGTTTTGTTTTGTTTTGTTTTTTTCTGAGACAGGGTCTCACTGTGTTATCCAGGCTGATCTCGAACTATGTAACCCAGGCTGGCCTCAAACCTACAGCAATCCGGCCTCACCCTCTGGGCTGCTGGGATTCCAGGCACGCCCTCCATACGCAGCTCCATGTTTGTTACTTTTTTTTTTTTTTTTTTGGAAGGTAGTAAAATACAACAAAACAAGACAGAACAAAGCCAATCAAAACAATGCAGTGAAATTGGTACAGAACTTCAGAACAGGATACCAGAATAACAGTAAGAGATTCCATAATATATCTTGTTATCTTCACAGTAGTTGTCCATTCAATATATATATATATAGCAAAATCAAACCAAAAATAGAACATTATAAAACCTATACAGTATATTGAGGGCTAGGGTTTTAGCTCAGCGGCATAAGCACCTGCCTTGCAAGCGTGAGGTCGTGCGTTCGATCCCCAGTACCACAAAAAAAAGAAACAAACAAACAAACAAAACAGTATATTGAATGGAGTAAGACAATTGATCAGAAAAAAGCAAAATAGTGAAAACCATATTTGCCTTCAAAGAAAAGACAGAAGGAAATCCCCCATGTTTGCTATATTGCATACTGTCATCCTCCCAAGGGATGCTCAGACCACTGGCATAATCAACCCAACAGTACAAGAATTTGTTTTATGTGCCTTCCTTACTATTAACTCCAGCTGGCCTCCACACCTTCCAGTAGCAGGGGGGATACGTGGGACATTTGATGCTTAGCTGGTAGGCTCACAGGAGACACCGACTTGTTCTCCGTGGTGCACAGCTGCTCGCTCCCGCGGCCACTCACCAGGAGGATATGTTTGTTACTTTTAAAGAACTAAATTATAGCTAGTGTTAGGTTGGCTGCTCTTTGCATTTTGAACTATGTTCCAAGGTGTTACTTTTCCTGATAAGTTAATCTTTTAGGTTACATGTTAAATGTTACCATGGAAATACTTAAAGAATTAAAGTAGCTGGGTATGGTAAGGCACACAGGTAATCGCATCATTCTGGGAGGATCACAAGTTCAAACCCAGTGTAGACAACTTACTGAATTAGTGAGATCCTGTCTCAAAAATATATTTTTAAAAAGGAGAACTAGGAATGTAGCTCAATATTAAGGTACTGTGTTCAATCCCTAGTATCATACACACACACACAACCAGATAAGGGCCCTTTCCTCTGGAAGTTTGGTCAGCTTAAATTTTAATTCTTTGGGGGCTGGGGATTTAGCTCAGCGGCATAAGTGCCTGCCTTGCAAGTGTGTGGTTGTGAGTTCAATCCCTGGTACCGATTTAAAAAAAAAAAAGCTCAAAACATTTTAATTCTTTTTCTTCTTGTTCTTTTTTCAGTACTGAAGATTGAATCCAGGTCCTTTTGAATTGCATTCCCAGCCCTTTTTTTTTTTTTTATTTTAAAAGGGAGTAAAATTAAACACAACAAAACAGAACAGAATGGGACATCATAAGAAAGCATAAATTTCAAAGCTAGACAACCAGGGATCTTCGCTCTCTGTCATATTGTCTCTTGTTTTCTTCCAAATGGTTGTCCTTATCTTTGCATATGGGGAGCTCATACTAAATAACACAGCCAATCTTTTCACAAGATGTGTAGTTCACTGGCTCCCACTTGCTAAGCAGGGGGGAGGGGTGGGGGACACAGGACAGGCCGACATGAGATGTTTGATTCTCAGCCCTCGTGCCAGAAGAATCACAGCCGCCTCCCAGAGAGGGGAGGAGCTCCTTGTTCTCCCTGTACCCTGAGTCAACCGCACGGTGCAGGTCCCGATGCGCCAGGGTCTCTCTCCTTTGGGCTGCCAAAAGTCTGCCACACTCATAGCCGCCCCCCAGAGAGGGCAGGAGCTCCTTGTTCTCCCAGCACCCCGAGTCAACCGCACGGTGCAGGTCCCGACAGGCCAGGGTCCCTCCCCTGCAGACCCCTAAAGTCTGCCATACTCACCTGCTATTTCTTTCTGATGAATTGACCATTACATTTCCAAAGTTCTGAAATGGCCAACAGACTACAGAAAGAATTCTCTTTAGGCTCTTGTGTGAAACCAGCAGCTACAGCAATCTGCTGGCCTTGCTTCAGGGCCACAATAGTTGTACTCTTAACAAATTTATTTTTGACTTTTATGTTCCTCTTGCCTCACCCTCCCTCATATAGGGATTATATGTGTGCACCACCATACCTAGCTTATAAATGTTTGATTCTTCTTTCTTCATATATCATTACATTTCATGTTACAATAACCTTGGAAATTACCATGTTAATAGCTATGTACTAGCAACAGGATTAGTTTCAAGTAGTTCATTTTTGAGGAAAGGGGTACTAGAAATTGAACTCAGGATCTCATGCTTGCCAGGCAGACGTTACACCACTGAGCTAAATCCCCAAGCCCCTCATTTATTTTGAATGTATATGTTAATCAGATTTTTCTAGATTAACAATATGTTTTTTAAGCTTGCCAGGCAGATGTTACACCACTGAGCTAAATCCCCAAGCCCCTCATTTATTTTGAATGTATATGTTAATCAGATTTTTCTAGATTAACAATATATGCTCCAAACTTGACCGCACCCTAATTAAGAAGGTATACTGCTGGGTGTGGTGGCAGGTGCCTGTAATCCCAGGTTTGGGAGGGTAAAGCAGCAGGATCACTGAGTCCAAGGCCAGCCCGGGTTTCATGAGCAAGTTCAAGGCGGCTAGCACTACATAGTGAGACGGTGCCAAATCTGATGAATTTGGTAGATAAGGACTCACCCTGTAATGTTTCATGAGTTGGCCTTTCTGCTAGATGGCATGTGATAGCAGTATTCACTGGGTTTTTGTTTTGTTTTGTTTTTTGGTACCGGGGATTGAACTCACAACCTCATGCTTGCCAGGCAGGCGCTTAAGCCACTGAGCTAAATCCCTGGCCCAATTCACTGTATTTTTTATCACATTCTTTTGGAAAGTTTCTTCACTGTGGTCTATTTATTATACTAACATAGCTCACATAGTAAGTTTGAGTCAGATTTATAGGAGAAAAAATTTGCTTACAGTTTTGATAACATTTTTGCAGCTGTGGCATTATGGGGAACATTTGTTTATGCTACATGGAAAATGTCTAACCGTGGTGCCATGCAAGTGTGGAGTGTCATCATTAGCTGGTGCTCTTGGAAAACTCAAGCATACCCAGGATCCAGGTAGAGACTCACTTGTCTATTTGTTTTGTTAACATTAGCCATTTTATTAGCCCCTAACTTCATATGTAGAATCCTGTAGCCTTCTGTTTACAGTTCTGTTGTTCACTGAAATTTTTTGATCCAGGCAGCTATGTTGGGGACAGTCACCTGGCCAGTGCTGCTGCATACTGTTTTGAATGCCAGGGCTCTTCTGACCTTAGGGGCAGCGGGAGAGTCCTCAAGACAGAACACCTTTACCATCCCTGTTTACTGCCGGGCTTGTCCCTTACCTTCATGGTGCACGGCTTGGCATATAGTTTTGTTGTTGTTGTTGTTGTTGGTTTGTGCCAAGGATCGAACTCAAGACCTCAAGTTTGCCAAGCAGGCACTTACGCTACTGAGCTAAACCCCCAGCCTGCATATAGTTCTTGACTAATTATGGCTTATTGATTTGTGGTTGTTAGTAGAATTGTTTTGTTTGGAGACAGAGTCTCACTATGTAACTCAGTCTGGCCTTGAGTTCACTATGTAGCTGGCCTTAAACTCACAGGCGGCCTTCCTACCTCAGCTTTCTGATGGTGGGGATTAAAAGTGTGTACCATCACAGCCAGTGACGTTGTTAGTAGAATTACATGGATTTGAAAAATGCCTCTCTCAAAAAGCCAGGCGTGGTGGCGCACTCACTTGGGGAGAGAGCTGAGGTAGGAGGATCCTTGCAAGTTCGAGGCCAGCCTAAGCTACAAAGTGAACCCAAAGCCAGCCTGAACCACATAGTGAGACCCTGTCTCAAAAAGACAAAAAAAAGAAAAACCACAAATTGTGCATGAGTATTTTTTCTATTGTTTTATTGTTTTTTAGTTGTTGGGTAAATAACAGTAAGTCAAAAAAGTCTAGAAACTGTATTTTTTGTCTTTTTCCAGGCACTCAAACCATGGCCCACTGTGTAAACTGGGAAATAACTCCGGGGTGTGGACCTGGGTCCCAGAACCCAGAGCAGTTAAGAAGAACTGTAAGTTCAGTAATGGAAAGTGGTGATAGGACAAATGATGAAAACAGTTAAGATGCTTAATTTCAAAGTTGAAATACCACTTTTCTCTATGACGAAATCTTTTACAAATGTGTGATTACAGCAAAAATGTACTGCTGTTTTCAAAGTGTTTCATAGTCTTTCAAATGTTTAAAGGCCTTTTCTATGAAGGTCCTAATCAGTTTACTTAATTCCAGTTAAGAAGAAAAAAAACTGAAGTAAGTTTACAGCCAGCATTTCCAGCATCTGAACAACTTTTATCAACTATCAAGGTAAATAAAAACATTGGAAATACAACCAACACCACCCTAAAATAGATATATTTCAAGTAACTAAAGGAGACTTTTTTTTTTTTTTGAGACGAAGTCCCAGTATGTATCCTTGAACTCTTAAGTGATCCTCCTGTCTCAGCCTCCTGAGTGCTGGGATGACAGGTGTGCAGCGGCACACCCAGCTTTTTATTAATTTTTTTATTGGCACATTGTAAGTGAAGTGGATTCGTGAGCACCAATATAGGAATCCAGGCAACCAAACTGATAAGTTTGGAATTTAATTAGCGGAGCTCAGAACCACTTGTCTACAGACACCACCATCACCACCACCACCACCACCACCACCACCACCACACACACACACACACACACACACACACACACACGTACGTTTCAGAGTCCAAACAAGTGGCACCAAAATGGAAATTACAGAGTTTTTAAAAGAGCACCACAAAAGGCATCCTGTTGGAAATAATTTAGCTAGAATCTTACATTAGTTTTTGGTTGACACCTGTATCCTGCTTCTGTTGAGCAGGTTTTTTTTCTCTTGTGGGTGCAGCTCAGTCTGCTTTTCCCATGGGATTTATGCCCTGAGTAATTGTTCATTTTCCTGGGTCAAGTACAGGGCACTAGTTAAAAGCAGGGCTCGAGATGGCGTCAGTTATGCCGAGCTACAGCAGTAAGTATACCTGATCACATTCACCAAGCCGGGTGTGGGGCGCCTGCCTGTCATCACTTAGGAGGCCGGTGCTGCAGGATGGCTGTGAGTTTAAGGCCATTCTGAACTGGATAGTGAAACCCTGTCTCAAAGAGACAGAAAACGAGAGCTGGGGAATAGCTCAGCGGCACAGCTCCTGCATGGCAAGCGCAAGGTCCTGAGCTCGAGTCCTGGTACTGCCCACCCACCCCCCTCACCCCCAGCAAAAAAGACAAAAAACAAAAGTTGTAACATTCATGATAGGGAGTTTATATCTGTACATGATGTAGCTAACCCTTTTTCTCCCCCATTCCCCAGTGCTTCCTTCAAACCACCTCTCCTTTATTTATAAAGGCTTTGTTGTGTTTTTTCCTTCCACACTTGTTTTTCTTGCCCCTTTCTTCCTTTCTCCCTTTGCCCTCCCTTGTTCCTCTTCCCGTATGAACATTTTCTTCCTATTTCCCAATAAATATTACACATTTTGGTCTTTATTTACTCTTTTGGTTTCTCACACCAGAGAAACAGTATGGTATTTAAACATGTGTGTCCCAATTTAGTACCCCTTTGTATAAAAGAAAAAAAACAGCCAGGCATGGTGGTGCACACCTGTAATCCCAGCAGTCAGGAGGCTGAGACAGGAGGATCACCTCAAGTTCAAGGCCAGCCTGAACGATATAGTGAGACGCTGTCTCAACAACAACAAAAAAAAAGTATAAAAAAAAATCACATCTTCTTTATCCATTCATTGATTGATGGGCATTTGGGTTGTTTCCAAGATTTAGCTATTACAAACTGTGCATAAATATGTGCATACAATCCTGGGTGTGCATACATCACTGTGTATGATGCTTTAATTCTTTCAGGAAGATCACAAGGAGAATAGCTGGGCCAAATGGAACCTCTAGTTTTAGTTTTTTGACGAATCTCCACTGATTTCCATTGTGGTTGTACCAGTCTGTACTCCAGCCAAGAGTGGAGAAGGATTCCTTTCTCTCCACATGCCTGCCAGCATTTTTTATTGGTTCATTTCTTGATAATAGCCATTCTTTCTGGGGTGAGGTGGAATCTCAGTGTTGTTTTAATTTGCGTCTCTCACTGGGGGTTTAGCTCAGCAGCTTAAGTGCCTGCCTGGCAAATGTGAAGTTGTGAGTTGACCCCTGGTATCCGCCCCCCCAAGGGAAAAAAAAAAGACCTTTAATTTGCATCTCTTGAATGACCAGTGATACTTATTTGCTGTTTATTTCTTCATCTGAGAAGTGTGTTTGTCTTAGATGCCCATTTTTAGATTGGGTCTTTAAATTTAGGGGCTTTGGAGCCAGGGATTTAGCTCAGTGGCTTAAGTGCCTGCATGGCGAACCAGAGGCCGTGACTTCCATTTCCGGGACCAAAAAAAAAAATTTAGGGACTCTGATTTTTTTTTTTTTCTTTATATGTTCTAAGTAGTCCTTTGAGGGATGGCTGGAAAATTTTTTTCACACATTGTGGGTTGTCTTTGCACTCCATTGGTAGTTTTGCTGTGCAAAAGCTTTTTAATCAGATGAGATCGCTGTTGTGCTATTTTCTATGCAAATAGCTATTTTCTGTGAGTTTTGTTCATAAAGTCTATGCCTATACCTCTATCTTTAACAGTTTTGCCTACCCTGTCTTCTGGCAGATTTAGTGGTTTGGTTTTAATATTTAGACCTCTGAGCCATTTTGGTTTTAGTCTAGTGCATGGTGATACATATGGGTCTAGTTTTAATCTGCATGTGCAAAGCCAGTTTTCCGAGCACTATTTATTAAAAGAGACACTTTCTTCCAGTGGTGCAACTGTTATGAAAATCAGCGTGGCGACTCCTCAAAAAATTAAAACCAGAGGTTCCATTATTTTACCTTTTTAATAGACATTTCTATAACTAACATTTGTATTATATCCTTTTTGTGTGTGTGGTACTGGCACTTGAACCTGGGGCCTTTCCTATGCCCAGCCCTTTTTTATTTTGAGATAGGGTCTTGCTAAATTGCCCAGGCTGGGGGATATAGCTCAATGGCACAGGCCTGCCTGGCAAGGGCAAGGTCATGAGTTCAATACACTGCACCAAATAAATGAATAAATGGTCCGTGCCGCTCTGGAATCTGTGATCCTCCTACCTAACCTTCCTGGAGTTCTAGGATTATGGTGTTGGCCACCGCACCCAGCTCTGTGTTGTATCTTTATTTTTTTCTGACTTGATGTTGGCATGTCCTCCAAAATGGCCTTGAGCTGTTGGTGTTCCTCCTGCCTCAACTCCTGAGTGCTAGAGAATTACAGTCCCACCCTGCCCAGTTTGTATTACAGTTTAAGGTTGTCAGAGTTGTCCGGAACTGGCTGCTTTGATTTTCACAGTCTTTTCATTAGATTAGTGTTCTGGTATTGACTAGTATCACTGATCTCTGCACTGACTATGTAATTAGATTTCTTTGTTTTTGTGGAATTTGAGGGGAGGAATGTTTGAGACAAGATCTCATAGTTCAAGCTGACCCCAAACTTGGCAATCCTGTCTCAGCCTCCTGAGTTCTGGGATTACACTCGTGCACTACCACAGCTGGCCTGTAATTTAGCTTTCTAAAGATTTGAATTTCTAGAAAAAGAAAAAAAAGAGAGGAAAAAATAGGAAAAAAGAAAACAGAAAATTTGAATTTCTTGGTGCAAATTTCTAAATATTGTTTAGTGAATAAATATTTGTATACAAATAAAATGTCAATCACAGAATTTTACTTAAAGGATCGTGAGATTAGATTTCATCCTGGAATGGTGGTGCACACTTGTAATTCCAGCTATTCAGGAGGCTGAAGCGGGAGGATGATAAATTCAAGACCAGTCAGGGCAATCTAGCAAGACCCTACCTCAGCCAGGGATTTAGCTCAGCAATGTAAATGCCTGCCTGGCAAGGGCAAGTTCATGAGTTCAATCCCCGGTGCCAAAAATAAGCCCCTACCTCAGTAAAAAGAGGGGGATCCAGGGATGTAGCTCAGTGGTAAAGCACACCTCGGTTCAAACCTTAGCCGTCCTCCCACCTCGCCAAAAACATTAGGATCTCTGAACCCTTGATTTTTTTTTCTTTTCCCCCTCTGCACTTTTTTCTTAACAAATGCATTTATACTGTTAGTGATTTGAGAAAATGTGCTAGGAAATTTTAAATTCAGAATGCATTTATTAATGTGCCAGACTGAATTCTTCAATTCTGCCCTTTCAGAATGGTTCAGAAAAACACATTGAGGTGGAACTACGTAAATTTTTGGCTAAGTGGACACCTGACTCTCATACTGCAGTTGGGGACATAATAGCAGGACTCCTGGAAAGAAGTAAAGCAGAGCCATCGTTTTATCCCCGGAACTGTCTAATTCAGCTTGTCCAAACTCACGTGCTGTCCTATAGGTAGGTGCTGTGTACCCCAGACTTTACACACATGACTCTTTTGACCTTGTTTTTTACGGTTGATTTTTTTATTAACATAAAAATTGTTCTGATTTTTTTCCTTAGCTTGTGCCCTGGCTTAATGGACACTGCCTTAGAAAAAACAGATGTCCAGATGCTACAGCTCTGTCTGCAGCAGTTCCCTGACATTCCTGAGTCTGTCACATGTGCTTGCTTAAAAATCTTTTTGAGGTAAGTTAGAATCCAGAGGTCGTCTTCTTTCACTGTGTTTTAAATCTCTTATATTGATTCCTAAATTTTTTTATTATTTGTTTTTTTTTTGTACCGGGGCTCGAACTGGACCTCACGCTTGCCAGGCAATCTCTTTTGCCACTGAGCTAACCCCCCAGCCCCAATTCCTAAAATTTTGAATGCTCAGTAAATGAATTTTCCACAAAAAGTTCAAAGAATGAGAATTAACCTGTTGCTTTCAATTAACATCATAGCATTGGTGATGACAGTCTTCAAGGAATTAATATCAATATGGAGTCAGTTTTTGATTATAGTAACACTGAACAAGATGAGAAAATGGAAGAGCAACCTGAAATTCTTCGAAATGGCTTCAATCCTGAAGATAGTAACTGCAGCAACTGTAATCAGGAGTTAAATGAAAAGCCTCAGGATTCAACAGAAGAGACTGCCTCGTGCCCCGTGATCCCCAAGAGAGCAGCTCTCCTGTATCCTTGGACCTGCCTCCCCTCCCCCACGGCCTTCTAGGCACACAGACCTATGCCAAGCAGAACGAAGGAGTAACAGACAATTAAAGGATATTCTATCTTCTGTTTTCTCCAGCTTCTGTTTAAAAATTGATTATATTCAATTATAAATGATTTGTTTTCTAGGTTTAGTTAAAGTTGGGCATGGTTACATATGCCTATAATCGCAGCACTTGGAAGGCTGAGGCATGAGGACTACCTCAAGTTCAAGGCTAGCCTGGGCTACATAGAGAGTTACGGCCTACTTGAACTACACAGTGAGACCCTGTCTCAAAAAAACACCACACACACAGGGAAGATGTTAGTTTAGCTATACTAAAGTCTGTATAACGTCTGAAAGGTAGTATCCGAGCCAGGCATGTTGGGGCATTCCTGTAATCCCAGCAGTTGAGACTGAGGTAGGAGGATCACCATGAGCTCGAGACCAGCCTGGGCTACGTGAGTGAGTTCAAGGCCAGCCTGCACTACACAGTGAGGCCCTGTCTCATTTAAAAAAAAAAAAATATTAATTGCTATATTTATAATACTGAGTATTCCAGATAAATGTGAATCAGAAGTATTCAGATAAGTAGTACTTTTGTATAAATTTAGGAAGATAACTCATGTTGTCAATGGAATAAATTTTATTTATTATGGGTCAAACCCAGGGACACTCTACCACTGAGCAATATTCCAGTCCTCATTATTTTAAGGTAGCGTCTTACTATTGTTACCAGGCTGGCCTCAAACTTGTCAGTCCTCCTGCATCAGCCTCCCCAGTAACTGGGAGTACGAACATGAGCAACAATGCGCAGCTTGGGCCGGGGATTTAGCTCAGTGGCTTAAGCACCTGCCTGGCAAGTGTGAGGTCTTGAGTTCGATCCCCAGTACCCAAAAAAAAAAAACAATGCGAAGCTTAACTTTTACTTATTGAAGTAAGATTTTTCCTTTAGTCCCACATAGAAATGCTATTCTTCGTTCAGCATACAGTGAGACCTTTCTCCTGCCTCACCTGAAGGATATCCCTGCACAGGACATCACAGTGAGTGTCCTCCGAAGTCCTATAGGACCTTGGTTTTGAGGTAAACTGTGCAGCCTCACTCCCAGCAGCTGTGGGGGCACCGCAACCCTTAGCAGATTCTTGTACGACGAAGCCGTAGCCTGCCTGTAAGACTAAACAAACAGCCCGCATGGTGAAAAGCAGTTCCTCGGGCCTAGGGCGGCTTTGAGTGGTAGCGCTTGGTACCAGGCTTCCGAAGTCCAGGTTAAGCCATCTGAGTTTGCAATGATTGACACTAAAACAGTTGCTGAGAGAAGAATTCGCTACCTGTTGTTCACAGATAGAATAAATTGTTCATCAAACCAGATGAGCCCCTCAGTGTTGGCAGAGACTTTATTCATTTCTGTGCCCCCAGATGGCCCTAATGGTTTGATGTATGGTTAAACTGAGCAACCTCTGAAATTTCTTTCTAGTAACTATTTGATTTATAAATAAGGAGAAGTATTTTGCCAAAATAATAAATTGACCTTTTCCCCCCTTCTAGCTGTTTCTCCAGTATTTGTACTTCCTTTATCTGAAGTGCAGTGAGAATGCTACTATGACCCTCCCTGGAATACACCCTCCGACTCTCAGCCAGGTCAGACCATTTTTCACTCCGGACGAAAGCTTGTGTGCGGTGTCAGCATCCGGAGTCAGCGCTGATTTCTCCTTGTCCCTGCTGTGAGGGGACCATGTGAATCTCCTCCCTCGTTACATACACGGGCCACCGCAATTGAAATGCAGGTCTCTCAGTGTAGCAGACAGTTTTCTGGATCCATACTTCCGTATTGTACAGTTTAAACTCCTGATTCTTCACTGTGACCCTGCACAACAATTTCCTGAGCCTTGTGGGGAGCAGGCGAAGAGGGTTTATACCGTCATAGGCCGTCCCTCTTCGTCTCTTTAAGAGATAGAGAGTGCAGCCCGTGTGTGGTGGCTCACTCCTGCAGTCCCAAAGGCTGTACAGTAATTCTTGCACATGGGAGGCTGAGGCAGAAAGATTGCTGTGAGTTCGAGGCCAGCCTGGCAACATAAACAAATCTGCAGTGAGTATCTTGGTACAAGTATCTTTTGAGACAGGATCTCGCTGTGCAGCCTAAGCTGAAGTCACGTTGGCAGCGTTCCTGCCTCGGTCTCACAGGGTCCAGCACGACAGCAGAATCTCTGTGTGTGTTTTAGCTTTCACAATGCCACACTACCTTTCAAAAGAACCGCGACAGCTCTCATCACCAAGACTCGAGGTCTTATTTTTCCCATTCTTCCTGTCACCTGAACCTGTTGAGCTTTTTACTCTTTATCAAATAGGTAACAAATGTTACCATAGTTTAGTTTGTTTTCTGAGAGCTACTGACTCAGGTCATTTTTCTATTATATTTCGTGTGTGTGTGTGTGTGTGTGTGTGTGTGTGTGTGTGTGTGTGTGTGTTTTTAAAGCATTGTGTATATATAAGCGAAATTGGTCTTTTTTTTTTTTTTTTTTTTTTTTGGTACCAGGGATCAAACTCATGACCTTGCACTTGCCAGGCAGGCGCTTATGCTGCTGAGCTAAATCCCAAGCCCGGTCTTTTTTTAGCAAATATATTAGAGTTCTTTTTCCCTATGATTTATCTTTTTATTCAGTGTAGCTTTTGAGTTTTTGATATGGACAAACTTTTATGCTATTAAAATGTACTAAGCTTTTCCTTTTATGGCTTATATCTTTCCACTCTAAAATTATTTTTTAAAAAAGCAGTCATCCTGTCCTGTAATACATTCCTGATTTCATTTTCTGTATGTACTTTGTTTTTTATTTATTTTGGTGCCCGGGACCAAACTCACAACCTTGCGCTTGCCAGGCAGGCGCTTATGCTGCTGAACTAAATCCCTGGCAGATTTCATTTTCTGTGTGTTTTTTATTTTGTCATACTGTGGTGGGGGTTTTTGTTTGTTTGTTTTGTTTTGTTTTTTGGTGCCGGGGATCAAACTTGACAGGCAGGGGCACTTGACAGGCAGGGGCTTAGCTGCTGAGCTAAATCCCTGGCCCTGTCTTTATTTTGACACAAGGTCTTGCTAGGCTGCCCAAAGTGGGCTCACAACCCTCCTGCCTTCTGCAGTGCCGGGATTATTGGAGTGCACCACCCTGAGCAGCATGGGAAACTTGCACAAACGTCTGACCTGTTTTACTCTCTGGGAGCTCATGTATGATACACAGCTCCCTATCACTGGAGTGCACTGTATCTTTCCAAATAGATGAGTGGGTTCTTTTTGTACCTAGTGATAATGATTTTTTTTTTTTTTTTTTTTTGAGACAGGTTCTCCCATGCAGTTCAGGCTGGTGTTGAGCTCACTTTTGTAGCACTGGCTGGTCTCAAAACTCACAATGATCCTCCTGCCTCAGCCTCCCAAATGCTGGGATTACAGGCGTGCGCCACCACACCTGGAAGAAAATTGTTGAAAATAAAAAGACTAGTATTAATTGTGTCTCGGATTAAGACATTCACAGTGGGGCTAAAATTCATGTCTCACTGCTGGGCAGCTTTGGTGCGTGCATGATAGTCCCATTGGGTAGCATTTATTAATCTTAGTAGTAAGATTAATAATCGCAATAAAAGCGATTAGATTCATTTGTACAGTGTGACAGTGGTAAGGCTGCTTAATGGGACAGTCAAGCGTGTGCCATTGGTGGTGCTTCAGACTGGCGGGAACCTGTTCACTGTTACCACAGCTTTCCTGCTGCAGGTTCATGCTAGGAAGAAAATACAGTTTAGCCAGGCATGGTGACTCACTCCTATAATCCCAACACTCGGGAGGCTGAGGCAGGAGGATCGTTGCAAGTTCAAGACCAGCCTAGGCTACAAAGTGAGGTCAAGGCCAACCTAAACTGCATGGCGAGACCCTGTCTCAAAAGACAAAAAACAAAAAAAGAAGATAATAGTTTTGCCTATAACAAGTATAAAAGTAGACCATTTTCAGAAATTCACTTCTAAATTATTCATACTTTGATGAATATTTCCTATAACAGTTTATTAGAATTTTGGTCTTTGTAATATAAATTAAACTAAAATTAAGTTTACTTTTTTTTTTCTCCAAGACAGGGTCTCACTATGCAGTTCAGTCTGACCTTGAGCTCAGTATGTAGTTGAGGCTGGCCTGGAACTCACAGCAGTCAGCCCTCTGATTGCTAAAGAGTCTTAACTTTCCTTTTTCTGTTTGTTTTCAGATTATGGATTGGATATGCCTACTCCTGGATGCCAATTTTACTGTTGTCTTAATGATACCAGAAGCAAAAAGGCTACTGATAAACCTTTACAAGTTTGTGAAATCCCAGGTTGGTGATTATTTAATGCATCCGGATTTGGGGTGTGTGTGTGCGCGTGCGTGCGCCAAGAATTAAACTTGTGACCTCATGGTTGCCAGGCAGGTGCTGTGCCACTGAGCTAAACCCCTAGGCCCACATCCTGATTTTATCTGTGTCTCTAAATTACAATTTATTCTTTTAATTTGTTTGTGGAGGGACTATGGGTTTGCTCACTGGTTAGAGTATTAACATGCTCAAGGGCTAGATTCAGTCTTTAGCACCCTTGAGAAAGTTGTTCATTGAAAAATTGTAAGTAATCATGGAAAACTTATGTAGAAGTTAGGGTAAAACTTACTGTGCAACTACTTTTTTTTTCAGATCAGTGTTTATTCTGAGCTCAACAAAATTGAAGTAAGTTTTCGGGAGCTACAGAAATTAAATCAAGAAAAGAACAGTAGAGGCTTATATTCAATCGAAGTGCTGGAACTCTTCTGACATTGCTGGCGTTTCCTTCAGAGACACTTTGTGAAGCGTTTATGGGAAATCTTCCACCTCAGCCAGGCAGGAATGGTTTTGTTCGTGACCATCTGCCAGTGTCCAGAGGAGAGAATGTCAGCGAGTCCCTGGATTGTCGTACACTGATGTTCCTCAGGGACTGCAGGCTTGCCGGCACCTGTTCACGAGGGGACACTGCCACCTAGAGGTTATCACCTCTTTTAAATACGTGACTGAGCTGATTTTAAGTAAACTTACTTGTGTATTGATAAAAGTCTAATTTCTTACCATGTGTTTTGAATAGTTTTTCTTTCAATAAAAAAAAATCCCGGTTGACACAACATCATTTTATCAGTGTGAAGCTGCCCAGGACAAGCTGGTGCTGTGACAGAAGTCGGTGCCATAGCAGAGCAAGGAGGGGCCCTCACACAGGCGTGAGCTGGCTCCTGCCACTTTCCTGTCCTTTACCTGCCCCTACGCACCTTCTAGACCTAAGAAAAACAGCTTCTCCTTTGTTCTTAGATTACCGCTGTGACCAGTGGATGATACAGTCAGTTTAGGTTGTATTATCAAATTCTGAAAACAGTTTTACAGATTGGCAGTAGACTTTCTAGCTTTAACAGTTTGGATTTAGGCAAATGGAAACTTCAAGTGTGATTCTAGAGCACAGATTTACAGGCCTCTTTTTAGGTCGCGCACTTAATGTAACAGGCATAGCCGTAGCGCCCAGTTGGTTCTCAGTTGTTTTCTGGTTTTGTTTTCACTACAGGGCATTAAACTCAAAGCACAGAGCTGCGTTCTCAGCTCCTTCCTTCCTCTGTGTAGAAATGGTCTTCCTAAATTCACTAAGCTGAGTTCGGATTTGCAACCCTCCTGCCTTAGCCTCCCAGAATTCTGGGATTACTAGTATGTGCCACCATACCCCGGCTCTCTCCATCATTTTTGTTTTGTTTTGTTTTGTTTTGTTTTGTTTTGTTTCAGAGACAAGGTCTCAGTATGTGGTGCAGGTTGGCTTTGAACTTGTGTAATGGAGCCCAGGCTGTCTCAAGCTTCAGTCCTCCTGCCTCAGCCTCCCAAGTGGTGTAATCACAGACTTGTGCCACCACTCCCCTGGCTCCTCAGTTGTTCTAATTTCTGTGTAGTCTTGAAAGAGAAAGAAAAAACTAAACTGAATTTCAGAGAAAACAAGCAACTAATCTTTATTGGCAGGTAATTTATACACTGATATTTTGTTCTTCATGACTGCTGATTTAATGGTACTTGTAAAGTTTAATCTGGTTTATAGATTATGGAAGCAAATTACTGATGATTAAAATGTCTACTTTTGGGGGGGACAGGATCTCACTGTGTAGTTCAGATTGGTTTTGAACTTACTATGTAGTCCAGGCTGCTCTCAAATTCAGAGATCTTCCTGCCTCAGCCTCCCAATTGCTGTGATTACAGGCACATACCACCACAACCAGCTTGATAGCCCTTAAAACAAGGTGCTTTTTGGTTGGATTTAAAAAAAACCAAGGTGCTAGTTGGGTGTGGTGGCACACCTGTAATCCCAGCAGTCTGGAGGCTGAGGGAGGAAGATTGCTGTGAGTTGGAGGCCAGCCTGGGCTGCATAGTGACTTCAAGGCCAGCCGGAACTAAGGTGAGACCTTGTCCAAGAAAAAAAAAAGGTGCCACAATCTGAAAATCATGTGGCCTTGTTTCTGAGGATAAAGTAATTGTTCTCTAAATTGTGCTCCACTTGCTATAAAGTTTGTGTTTTCTGAAGGAAACTTAGGCTAACAGATTATCACTAACTACTACTTAACATTATTTATGTGCTTTTTGCCTCCTTAACCTTTTTCTTTTTTGATAGGGTCTCTCTGTGTAGTGGAGGGCTGGCCTTAAACTTGCAGCGATCCTCCTGCCTCTGCCTCCTGAGTGCTGGAATTACAGGCAAACACAGCCTTGTTTTGGTAAATGTCTGCTAACTAACTATAGTGGAGTCCATTCTGAGACACGTAAAGGTAGAATTGTAAAAGTAAGATGGGCTTTTTGCCCCTGCTGTTTTATAACAGCGTAATCCTAAAAAAACAAACATATATGTGTGTGTGTGTGTGTGTGTATTGCGAACACCCATACACAGTAACCCATCACCCAAGTTTACCTGTTGGTAACATTTTACTATGTTTGTTTCTGCACTACTCCGGGAGTTATTTTCAGACATTGAGACTCTTAAATTTAATTCCATAAATACTTCATCTTAATCCTCTAGAACAAAAGAGCATTTTGCTGTCTAACCACATACAGTGCCACATGTAGAGCGTTAATATTATGTAGATCTCTGTCAGATAGTTCTACAATTGTTGCCACTTAAGGCTGGACTTTTTGCCCCCTAAGAGTCATTCAACAATTACGCATTACATTTAGTTTTCATGTTTTTTAAATCTGGAATGATTCCCCAGCCATTGCCTTTTTAAACAATCCAGGCCAGTTACTTTGTGGTGCCCTTCAATTAGGATTTGCCTAGTTCTTGCCACATTAGAAATCACAGGACTTTTTTGGCAAGAATGCTGTAAAGACATAAAAGACAAAAGAATCAGTATCCTACCATCTGAGTTGTCCCATCCTTGATTATAAAACATTAGGTCACTTAGTTAAGGCGGGGTTTACCAAAGTGTTCTACCCTAAAGCTACGTTTTGTTGTTACACTTTGTAAGTAACCTATGTTTTTGAGAGACTAAGAAACTACTACCCGGGGCCGGGGATTTAGCTCAGTGGCTTAAGTGCCTGCCTGGCAAGCGCAAGGTTGTGAGTTCGATCCCCCGTACCAAAAAAAAAAAAAAAAAAACCCTGCTCTAGCATTTTTTTTCCAACACATCAATTGGCTTTTTTTTTAACGCAGTGCTTAGGGTCATACCCAGGGCCTTCCGCAGTTTAGGCCAGCGAGGGAACACAAACCCGCGCATCCCTAGTAATACCCACACCCTCTCCATGAGGCGTGAGACCTAAGACACTTCCTCCTCGGGAAGCTTTTCACTTCTGGAAGCAGCAGCACTGGGCGGAGCCCTAGAAAGCTCCGCGTGGCACCTTACCATGGCCGCTCCAGAGGGAGTGCTGGAGGAGGAGGCGGCTCCGAGGCAGGGCCCCGGCCTCCCTGAGGACCCCGGCCTCCTTAGGGCCCCGGCCTCCCTTAGGGCCCCGGCCTCCCTAGGGCCCCGGCCTCCCTGAGGGCCCCGGCCTCCCTAGGGCCCCGGCCTCCTTAGGGCCCCGGCCTCCCTAGGGCCCCGGCCTCCTTAGGGCCCCGGCCTCCCTTAGGGCCCCGCCCTCCCCAGGGCCCCGGCCTCCCCGAGGGCCCCGGCCTCCCCTAGGGCCCCGGCCTCCCCGAGGGCCCCGGCCTCCCCTAGGGCCCCGGCCTCCCCGAGGGCCCCGGCCTCCCTTAGGGCCCCGGCCTCCCCGAGGGCCCCGGCCTCCCCAGGGCCCCGGCCTCCCTTAGGGCCCCGGCCTCCCCAGGGCCCCGGCCTCCCTTAGGGCCCCACCCACCCCAGGGCCCCGGCCTCCCTAGGGCCCCGGCCTCCCGAGGGCCCCGGCCTCCCTGAGGACCCCGGCCTCCCTTAGGGCCCCGGCCTCCCTAGGGCCCCGGCCTCCCTTAGGGCCCCGCCCTCCCCAGGGCCCCGGCCTCCCCGAGGGCCCCGGCCTCCCCGAGGACCCCGGCCTCCCCGAGGGCCCCGGCCTCCCTTAGGGCCCCGGCCTCCCCGAGGGCCCCGGCCTCCCTAGGGCCCCGGCCTCCCTTAGGGCCCCGGCCTCCCCAGGGCCCCGGCCTCCCTTAGGGCCCCGGCCTCCC
>PVJX010018110.1:0-37160 GCA_004027295.1 Dolichotis patagonum
CAATTATTTTAAAAATAGCTCCAACAAGCAGATTTCTAGGCATTTAGTGCCTTCCTGTTTTATGTACTCTGCAGGACCTCATGCTACACCTGCTGGCCATCGATAAGCCGAATCTTGTGCATTTGAGACCCACAAATCGTTTGGAATTCCTTGACCCAGAAACTTGGTGTGCGGCTGAGTGGTGTCTTGTGGTTCCATAGCCCACTTTCTGTCCTCCACTCTCCTTGGAATCACCTTGTCCTCCTTTCCTTCTGGATGGCAAGTCCCTAGTTGTGAGCCTTTAGATGGCCTTATGCAGTGAGGACTTCCTTTCTCATGAAACCATGTCAAAACAGTAAAACCTCTGTGTTATTGCCTCTCACGGTTGTATCTTCTTCTTTACAAGTCCCTAAATCCCTCAAGTCCACCAAATCACTTCATACCTCTGTGCCCAGAGAAACACTGTCCTCCCCCAAAGAATCTTTAGCACAGTGTGCTGCTGGCAGAAAGCTGGAACAAGACTGTCAGGGATGTGCCTGAGGAACTGGGAAGCCAGATCAGCGTAGAGTCCATCACAGGAACAAAACAGAAAGATCACGGCGCCATTTGGCATCAAAATGCAAACAGTGATGGCAAAGCCATCCTTCCTACGTCACCATCTCTGAAACACCTGCTACCATTATGCATGATTCAAGAGCTTTGACCATCAGGACCCCATGAGGGCGTGCTGAAGGCCTCGCTGAAGGCCGTAATACACATTCCTACGATTTCCTCACATCTGCAGATGGAATATCTGAATAGCTCACCCTACCGCTTTCAGGGTTCCTAGTTTCCTGGGATCCACAACCACATTTATGATTCAAACCAGATGGCATGAGATAGCAACAGGAACTATAAATAATGACTCATTTAAGAGAATTGGTCATTCCCCTCCTACCAAACAGCACTGAGAGACAGTGCTGACCTCTAGTGGTAGTTGACATGGTGATACCATTCTACAGATTTCTTGAATAATATCCTGCCCAATTTTTATTAGATTGTTCATGGAGTTGACTTTATAACACACTATGCTTGAATTTTTTTAAATATAAGAGTGAGAATACAACAATACTTGAACTTTCAAAAAGTTGAACTACTAATTGGTGAAGTTTTGTTTTAGTTTTCTGGTCATTGTAATTCTTTCATATGGCTCATTAAGAGCCAGAACTTTACTTTCCCTAACAAGGTAGATTACACTGGGATATTTGCACAAATGTAGTATATAAAATATGTGTCTGATGTTTGAAGTATTCTTCTATGTCAGTCATAAAAGTACTACTTACAGGATGAGGACCTGCCGTTCTGACCCTAGTGGCACTGACAGATTCATCCAGGCATTAAATATCTGTGTGACATAGTATAATCTTTTGTACCCTGGTGACAGCTTGCCCAGAATCTGAAGTCTGCATACAGCTCAACATCCCTATAACTGGTTCAAGTTCTCAATGAATGTTTATGGGTCTCTAATTTTGTTGTTTCCTGGGAGTGGCGATGCATTCTTATTTTTTCAATCCTACCAATCTCTTTGAACTCTGAATGTCAAGGGACAATAAGACTGAAATAAGACTGAAAGGTAGCTCTTGGGCTTGCCTTTCTGGATTTTCTTTGGTTAGATTCAACATAAACTGACATTAATGGTACTAAAATTAAGACTGCATTCACTTTCTCAAGGAAGTTCTAACCCATAGTCTAAATCAGTTATTTAGACTCATGATCTTTCCTTCAGAACCCCTAACTTATTGATAATTATGCATTCATTTTTGTGATCAGTTGACTAACTTTTCTCCTTGCTAAGACCTTATATGAGATTAAAGACCATTGTTGGCAAGTCATTGCATCTCCAGGACTTATAAATACAGTGTCTGAGATAGGAATGAGTGATGTAATGAAGCAGTCAGTTTTATTTAAATGACATTTTCACATTTCCTCTGTTCTACTTATGTTCATCTATACTGCTCACCACAGTCTCTCTTGTTTTACTTGTCTTTGAATATGTGTGTATGTATATGATATATATATATATATATATATATATATATATATATACATACATGCTGGCTTTTAAAGAGCTTCCTATATAAATAATGAAGAGTGATATTTAGTAATATATATATATTCAAAGACATGCAAAAAAAGGAATCTCGTGGATAGAAAAAATGAAATTGAGCATAGGGTTCATATTAACAAATACATATATAGGTTTTACATTTCATAGTATAATACAAATAAGTGTCTAACACTAAATTGATACTGAGTGGATACATAAAAAGTTACTGATCACAATTATTCCAGTGCCCAGGAATGACAGGTTGACACTGCATGAAGAACCAATAGGGCTTGGGGATGCAGTTTAGTGGTAGAGCATTCGCCTAGCTTGCATACGGCCCTGAGTTTGATCTCCAGAACCACAAAATAAAACAAAAATCTAAGAGGAGCAAGTGAAAGATTTGATATAGTAGGAAGGAGGTTATGCAGAATACCTGGAAGATGACTCCATCATGGCTTCAGACTTCTTTTTAGTGGAAGGTTTTAGAACTCAGGAAATAAATTAGTGCTTGATAGAGATTAATTTCAATTAATCTTGTGAGCTTGAATCACCACTCTGTCTTGTAAATATTTGCAACTCTTCTATTAGCTATGTATTCCCCTGACATTTACACTTTATTCATAAGCAGCCTCTGTTTTTACCTGTAATTGCTAATAAAGATGGGTAAAAGCACCACGGGTTGGGGTTGCCACAGAAATGACAATTTCCTACTCTTGTGAAAGCAGCATTTGCCTCATTTTAGTCTATTCTAAGGCAACTCATCTCTTCAAATTTGAAAGATAATTTCCAGAAAGTTCCACATGAGATTGAATGCAACAGAAGAATCAAATGAGTCCCTGCTTCCCTGGAAACTAGGATATTTGATATGTCACCAACAAGGACAGATTAGGTTCATCTATGAGGAACAAAGACTGATGTGTAAAACTAGTTCTCTCTGATTCTGTTACTCTTTGAGGATCTAAGGAAGAACTAGAACTTGGTGTAATTTCCTACTTGGTGGGCTGCCATTAGGTTAGGGTCTTACAAGAAACATGTGAGGACAAATAGCTTGCTTTGAGGCTTCTCAATTTTGTTTCTGACTTTAAAAAAATATATTTGTGTAAATTTAAACTAACATTTATGTTTCATGTGGGATTTTGATATGCAGAATTTATCAAACTGGCCCTTCTACTGTGTTCTTTATTCCCTACCTACTTCTTATTTGGAGGTACAAGAGTCATACAAAATAAACTACTTCCCACACAGATACGACTGTCTCTAATTGACCATCTGTCCTTCCTGTTTCTTGGGTGAATGAATGACTTCTCTTCAGCAGGGTGACCAAACAAACCATTGGAGAAATGGTCCTGAAGAGTTGAGAATACAAGCAAGGTGAAAACAGGAGATAAATTGATAGTCTGAGCAATTCTTTTTGATCTGGAAAATACTAGTGAGGTGCCCAGGCTGGAAGTACAATGGGAGACAAAGCAGGGTGTCCACCGTCAAGGAAATGATGGAGTGGGAGAAGTAGTGAGATAAAAAAGGAATTATAGTCTATGAGGCTTTGTATCTTTGTGGGACAGGATAGTGGGCCATGGAGCATGCAGAGGGCGACATGCCTTCTTACAAAGTGCTGCCAGGATTCTTTCACATCATTCCCCCACCTCGAACTTGCCTGCTTCACTGTCAGCAGTTTGAGTATTATGTTTAGGCCTCCTCCTCCTCCTCTCTCTCTCTCTCTCTCTCTCTCTCTCTGTCTCTCTCACCTCGTGCTTAGCTGCTCTTTAAAATAATTTTGAGAAACTGTATCCTCACTATTTTTAGACTCAATATCTATCTAAAAAAATTTTATAAAATCAAATGGATGTAATTTTCACCATACTATAAAAAGTTGTATGTTAAAATAAAATGGCTTAATAGTTATTTCCTTACCCGTTGATGGATTGTAGTGCTGGGGACCGACCCAGGGTCTTGTACATGTTAGATTAGTGCTGAACCACTCAGCTACATCTCTAGACCATGAAACACTCTTACATGTATTCAGTGGGATACAGATGTCACAGAAGCTAAATACCCACTCCACCTCAAAAACATACTCCTTAGGGGCACTCTCTACACATGCCCTGGCTGACTTCACAGAATGCTATTTTTTTTCAGCCAGATTTTATTGGTATACATAATGATCACATTCATCATAGACAATTTGTACCTAACTTTTTATTTTTCTTCCAATTCCCCTACCCTACTTAAACCTCTTTTTCCTTCCCCATTTACAAAGGCTTTGTTTCCATTTTTCCTTGTTTTTTCCTTTTTTAATTTAGCTTTTTCCTTCTTTCTTTTCCCCCTCCCCTTGCCTTATTCTTCTTCCTATTTGAACATTTTCCTTTTGTTTCACAATACCTATTATACATTTTGATGTTTATCTAGAATTTTGGCTTTTACAACAGAGAAATAATGCCATATTTATACATGTGTGTCAAATTTATTTCACTTGAGTATAGTCTTGAGGTGCATGCATTACCTAGACATGTCTCAAGCTATCCATCTTTATGGCAGAATAGAACCCCATTGTATAAGAAAACCACTTATTCATTGACTAGTTGATGGGTATTTGGGCTATTTCCAAGATTTGACTATTACAAACTCTGCTTTTGTAAACATGAGTATGTATATTGCTGCTTTTCTTTTGAGAAGATACCAAGGAGTAGAAAAGCTCAATGGAGCTTCTAGTCCTAGTGTTTTGAGGAATCTCTCCACTGATTTCCACATTGGTTACACCAGTCTACACTTCCACAAGTGTGGAGAAGGATTTCCTTTTTCCTCACAGCCCTGCCAGCATTTGTTATTGGTTAATTTCTTGATAATGGCCATTTTTTTCTGGGGTGAAATGAAATCTCAGCATTGTTTTAATTTGCATCTCTCAAATAATCAGAGATACTGAACTTTTTATAAATATTTATTTGTTGTTTGTATTTCATCTGAGAATGTATTCATCTCAGATGCCCATTTTTGTACTGGGTCTTTAATTTGGGGGGTCCTGATGGTTTTTAGTTCTTTATATGTCCTAGATATGTCCTTAGCCTGAGGGACAACTGGCAAATTTTTTTCCCATACTTGGTTGTATCGTCACTCTATTGATTGTTTCTCTTGCCATGCAAAATTTTTTTTAATAAGATAAGATCCAAGTTTTTGATTCTTTGTGATAGTTCCTGTGCAATAAGGATTTTCTTCATAAACTCTTTGCCTACCACCAATGCCTTTAAGGTTTCTACCTATTCTATCTTCCAGGGGATTTTAAAAAAAATATTTAGATCCTTGATCCATTTTGAATTTCGTTTAGTTTAGTGCATGGTGAAAGTGCATGGGTCTAATTTTAATCTTTGGAATGTGAAAAGTCAGTTTTCTGAGCACCATTTATAAAAGAGGCTGTGCTTCTTCCAGTGAATGTGTTTGGCACCTTTGTCAAGGATAAGGTGGCTGAGTATGTCTGGAGTTGCTTCTGCATCTTCTATTCCATTGATCCCCTCATCTGTTTTCCTTTCTTTCTTTTTGCTGGTACCATGATGTTTTTATCGCAGTGGCTTTGTAGTATAATTTCAAGTTAGGGACTGTAATGCCCTCTGCCTTGCTTTTGTTGCCAAGAATTACCTTTGCTATTCTAGGTCTCTTCTGGCTCTAAATGAACTTTAGGTTATTTTTTCTCTAATTCTGTGATACATTGTTGGAATTTTGATTGGGATTGTATTAAATCTGTAAAAAATTTTGGAAGTATGGCATTTTCACTGTATTGGTTCTTTCTATCCAAGAACAAGGGGTATCTTTCCATTTTCCAATATCATCTTCAGTGTCTTTTTTCAGTGTACTGTCATTTTCAATGTATAGGTCTTTTACTTCCTTTGTTAGAATGATACCTAGGTATTTCATTTGCTTTGGATTCTATTGTTAAAGGTGTTGTCAACTTAACTACCTTTGCAATGAGTTTTTTATTCATGAACAGGAAAGCTATAGATTTTTGTGTGTGGATTTTGTATTCAGATATATTATTGAATTTGGTTATTAAATCTAGAAGTCTTTTGGTGGACGTTTTGGGGTTTCTTATGTAGAGCATCATATCATTCATTAATATAACTTTTTCCCTTTTCATATCATTATTCATTTTTTTCTTTCTCTTGTCTAGTTGCTCTGCCTAAGTTTTCCAAAATTACACTAAATAACAGTGGTGACAGTGGAAATTTTTGTCCTATTTCTGATTTTAGAGTGAAAGCTTTCAGTTTTTGTCCATTTAGTATGTTCTTGGTTGTTGGTTTGTCCTAAACTAGCTTTTATCAGATTGAGATAAAGGCCATCTCTTCCAATTTTCTGTAGGGTTTTTATCATGAATGGGTGTTGGACTTTTTCAAAAGCTTTTTGTGCATCTACTGAGATACTTGTGTGGCCTCTGTTAATATGGTGTATTATGTTAATTGATTTATAATGAACCATCCTTATATCCCTGGGATAATCCTACCTTGTTGTGGTGTATACTCTGATGATTTGTGCATTTGGTTTGCCAGTAACTTATTGAGGATTTTTGCAACTATGTTCATTAAGGCGTTTAGACTACAGTTCTCTTTCTTAGTTGAGTCCTTCTCTGGCTTTGGTATAAGTGTAATGCTTGCTTCCAGGAATGAATTTGGAAATATTCCTTCCCTTTCAGTTTCATTAAAGAGTTTGAGAAGTAATGATATTAGGTCTTTTCTAAATTTCTTGTAGAATTCAGCAGTGAATACCTCAGTGACTGAGTTTTGCTTTGTTGGCAGATTTTTAATTTCATCTTCACTTCATTAATTGATATTGGTTTACTTTTTTCCTAAATCAATTTTATTTCAAGGACAAAAAGAAAAAAGAAGCAAAAATCAAACTGAGACAAAATTTCAAAACGCGTCAAACAGGGGGAAACAAGGGTACATACATTGGGCATTGTCATCCCCAAATTATTCATTCAAAGCACAAGATCTGCTTCAATAGACCAAACAAGACTGGAACAGATTTTCTCTTCAGTCAACTCAGAGAAATCAGTAGTATAACTATTGTAACTATTTTTAGGTACATATGCATATACATATACACATATATGCATTTTTTTAGCTTCACTAATGAGAAAATATGATGTTTACACGTGTGCCTTATTTATTTCACTTATGAATATGATCTCAAATTGCAACCATTAACTTATAAATGTCTCCAGTTTATCCCTTATGGCTAAGTATTGCTCCATTGTATAAAAATGCCACATCTATTTTATCCATTCCTCAGTCTATGAGTATTTAGGTTGTTTCCAAGATCTGGCTATTAAAACTTGTGCTGCTATAAGATGAGTACACACATATCATTGTGATATGATGTTTTAAATTCTTTTAGGAAGATGCCCAGAAGGGGAATAGCTGAGTTGACTAGGACCGCTAGTCCTAGTGTTTTGAGGAATCTACTCACTGACTTCCACAGTTGTTGCACCAGTCTACACTCCCACAAACAGTAAAGAAGGATTCTTTTTTCCTCACAGCCCCTTCTGCATTTGTGATTGCTTGATTTCTTCATGCTAGCTATTCTTTCTGGGGTAAGGTGGAATCTCAGTGTTGTTGGACTTTGCATCTCTTGAATGACCAGTAATGTTGAACATTTACCAATATATTTATTTGCCATTCATATTTCTTCCTCTGAGAAATGTGTGTTCATTTCAGGTGCCCACTTTTGGATTGGGTATTTAAATCTGGGAGGACTAATGTTTTTGAGTTTCTTATATGTTCTCCGTAGCAATCCTTTGTCTGAGAAACAGCTGACAAAACATTTTCTTCCATGTTGTGGGTTGTCTCTTCTCTCTGTTGGTGGTTTCTCTTGCTGTGCAAAAGCTTTGCAATAGGATGAGATCCCAGTTGTTGAATCTTTGTGATAGTTCCTGTGCAATCAGGTTTTGTTCCTAACATCTTTGCCCTCACCAATGTCTTCAAGAGTTACCTACACTATCTTCCAGCAGATTTAATGTTTCCATTTTAATATTAAGATCTTTGATTCATTCTGATTTTAACTTGGTATATAGCAAAAGATATAGGTCTAGCTTAATCTTTGGCATGTGTAGAGCCAATTTTTCCAACATCATTCATTAAAAAGGGTATCTTTCTTCCAGTGCATGTGTTTGGCACCTTTGTCAAAGATAAGGTGGCTTAGTGTGTCTGGAGTTGTTTCTGAATCTTCTAATCTGTCCCAGTGATCTTTGGGTCTACTTTTTATTTTATTTTTTTGCCAGTACCACAGTTTTTATCACAGCAGCTTTATAGTGTAATTTCAAGTCAGGGATTGTGATGCCCTCTGTGTTGTCTTTGTTGCTCAGGATTACTTTTGCTATTCTAAATATCTTCTGGTTCCAGATGAATCTTATCTAATTATCTGAGATATGCTATTGAAATTATGATTGGGATTTCATTGAATCTGTATAACACGGCCATTGTCACTATATTGGTTCTTTCTACCCAAGAGCAAGCAATACTTTTCTATTTTCTGAAATTCCCGTCCACCTCCTTTTTTTTTTTTCTAGAGTACTGTAGTTTTCAATGTAGAGGTTTTTCACTTCCTGCATTACATTGATTCCTAAGTATTTCATTTTTTGGATGCTATTATAAAAGGTACTGTTTTCCTTATTTCTCTCTCAGTGAGTTTGTTATTCATGTACAGGAAAGTTAGTTGATTTTTGAGTATTGACTTTGTAACCAGCTACGCTACTGAATTTGCTCATTAAATCTAGAAGTCTTTTGGTGAAGTTTTTGGGGTCTTCTAAGAAGAGTATCATGTCACCTGCAAATAATGATAGTTTAATTTCTTCTTTTCCTATCTTTATTCCTTTTATTTCTTTCTCTTGTCTAATTGCTTCAGCTAAAATTTCCAGGACTATGTTGAATAAGAGTGAACATAGTGGACATCCTTGTCTTATTCCTGATTTTAGAGACAAAGCTTTCAGTTTTTTGTCCATTTAATATGATGCTGGCTGTTGGTTTGTCGTAGATGGCCTTTATTATATTGAGGTAAAGAACATCTATTCCAATTTTCTGTAGGGTTTTTGTCATGAATGGGTGCTGGACTTCATCAAAAGCTTTTTCTGCATCTGTCGAGATGATCATATGATTTTTGTTATTGGCTCTGTTAATATGATGTATTACATTTATGGATTTACATGTGTTAAACCATCCCTGCATCACTGGGATGAATCTCACTTGATCATGGTGTACAATCTTCTTGACAGTTCACTGCTGTCTGTTTGCTAGTATCTTACTGAGGATTTTTGTATCAATGTTCATTAGGGAAATTGGCCTGTGATTATCTTTCTTAGTTCAATCCTTCTCTGGTTTAGGTATTAGGGTGATGCTTGCAAGGAATGTACTTGGATGTATTGCTTCCCTTTAAATTTCATTAAAGAGTTTGAGAAGTAGTGGTGTTAATTCTTCACTAAATTTCTTGTCCAATGCAGCAGTGAATCTGCCAGGGCCTGGGCTTTTCTTTGTGATAGGTTTTTAACTATATCTTTGATTTCATCTATTGATATTGAGTTATTTAGAATTTTTATATCTTCTTTTTTTTGAATTTTTATATCTTCTTGATTCAGCTTTGGTAATTCATTTGTATCTAGGAATTTGTCCATTTCTTCTGCAATTTCCATCTTATTAGAACACAAGTTCTCTATGTAGGTATGGAACATCTTCTTGATTTCTGAAGGGTTTGCTGTCATTTCACCCTTTACTTTCCTAATTGCATAGATTTGAGTCTTTTCTTTTTTGATAAGGTTGGCTAAGAGTTTGTTGATTTTATTTAATGTTTCAAAGAGTCAACTTGTCAATTCACTGATCCTTTATATTATTTTCTTAGTTTCCATTGCATTAATTTCTGTTCTGATGCTTATAATTTCCTCCTTTATGTGAGCTTTGGGCTTGGCTTGCTCTTCTTTTCCTAGAAGCCTGAGGTTCAACACTAAGTTGTCTATTTGAGTTTACTCTGTTTTGCTGATATATTCACTGCTATAAATTCTCCTCACAGGACTGCTTTCACTGTGCTCCATACATTCCAGAATGTTGTAATGGCATTACTATTTAATCATAGAACCTAATTTATTCTTTAATTTCATCTGCTTGGTCAGGAGGATGCTATTTAATATCCATGTGTTTATGAAGTTCTTGTGGCTTCTTTTGCCATTAATTTCCAAATTCATTGCACTAAAGTCTGATAATATGCCTGGATAATTTCAACACCTTTGCATTCACTTAAGCATATTCTGTGAGCTAGTATGTGATCTATTTTGGAGACTGTCCCATGTGCAGTTGAGAAGAATGTGCATTCTGATGCAGAATGGAACACTTTGTGTAGATGTCTACTAAGCTCATTTTTTCAAAATTTTGGTTCAGTTCTAATATTTCATCGGTGAATTTTTTGGTCTACTTGATCTGTCCATTTGTGACAGTGGAGTATTAAGATCCCCCAATACAATTGCACTAGGGCTTATTTGATTTTTCCAAGTCCTTTAATATTTGTTTTACATAGTTCAGTGGATTGCTATTTGTTGCATATATATTTATGATTGTTATCTCTTCTGCCTGTATTATTTCCTTTATAAGGATGTAGTGACCTTTGTCTCTCTTAGTCAGTGTTGGCTTGAAATTCACTTCGTCTGCAAGTAGACTAGCTATCCTATTTTTTTCTAGTTTCTTATTACATGGAGTATTTTTTCCATCCTTTGACTTTCCAAATATGAATTTCTTTTTGAATTGAATGTGTTTCTTTTATGCAGCATGTTGTTGGATCTTGTTTCTTGAGCCAGTCTTCCAGTCTGTTTCTTTTGACTGGTAAATTGAGACCATTTACATTGATGGTTATAACTGATATATACTGACTTATAATTGTGTTATTTTCCTGTTCTTGGTTTGCGCCCACTGTGTAATTGTTTGCCTTGCCTAGTGGATTCATTCTGTTGGGATTCATAGAGTTGTAATCCTTATTATCTCTTTCTAAAATGTCCTTTGAAACATTTTGGAGTGCCAGTTTGGTGGTATTGAATTCCTTCAGGTATTCTTTTTCATGGAAGTATCTTATTTTCCATTAATTTTGAAAGATATTTTGTGGTACATAAGTCTGGGTTGGACATTGTTTTCTTTTAGACCTTGAAATACTTCACTCCAAGTTCTCATTGACCTGCAGGTCTGAGTTGAGAAGTCATCTGTGATTCTGGTTGGCTTTCCTTTATAGGTTACTTGTTTCTCTTCTCTAAAAGTTTTTAATATTCTGTTCTTGTGTTGAATTTCTGGAATCTTGACTATTCTATGGCTTGCTGTGGATTTTTTTTTTTTTTTGATCATGGCTAATGAAGTTCTATAGGCCTCACTTATCTGTATTCAAATTCTTTTTCCATGCTTGGGAAGTTTTCTTGCATGATGTTTGTGGACAGTTTTTTAAAAAATATCATTTGTGCTTTCTCCTGCTTTTTCATTGACTGGTTAATCCTATACTATTTTTCTTTGCATCATCTAGCAGCTGCTGAATTGATTTCTCACAGTTCCTTGCTATTTTTTTTTATTTTAAAACAACAAAAACGAAAAAAGAATAGAAGTAATGATACAGAATTTCAAAGCCAAATGGGGGGTTAACCATGTTACTATGTTGCATATTGTTGTTTTCAAAGTAGTTGTTCAGATTACCAGACATATGCATGAAAAAATGATCAAACAATGAAAGCACAAACTTTTTTTTGTTGGGCTAACATAGATTAGTAGTATAATTATCTATTATATATATATATATTCTTTTCCCTTCTTTTTTTTCTCCTTTCCCCCATCCCAGTTGTTCCTTTCCTTCTTAGTCATTTCCTTCCCTTTCACTTTCACAATATCTATTGTACATTTTGGATCCCACTAATTCCTTCAGTTTTTTATACTAGGGAGACAACATGATATTCACCCATGTGAGTCCAAATCGTTTCACCAATGAGCATGATCTCAAGTTGCATCCCTTTACCTGCAAGAGCCTCAAGATTATCCTTCTTTATAGCTGAGTGGCATTCCACTGTATAAAAATACCATATCTTTATTTTCCATTCTGCAGTTTATGGGTAAGCTACCCCTACTTTTTTTCTGGGTCCTCATATAGAGCATTTTCTTCTCTCCTCTGACCTTCAGTTCATGAATTTCCTTTTGAGTTAAATGTATTTCTTTTATACAATGTATTGATGGATCCTGTCTCCCAATCCACTCTGCCTGTGTTTCTTCTTACTGGTGAATTGAGGCCATCTATATTAATGGTTACAGCCAACATGCACTGGCTCATCTCCACCATGCTATTTTCTTGCCATTGTGCCTTCACTTTCCCCCAGTATTCAGTTGCCTGTTCTATTAGGTGACCCCCCTCTACTGCTGTTCCTGGAACCATGATCATCTTTATCTCTCTCTAGAATATCCTACAGCACTCTTTGTAGTGTTGGTTTGGTGGTCATGAATTCCTTCAGTTGTTCTTTATTGCAGAAGTATCTTATTTCTCCATTAATTCTGAAAGATAGTTTTTCAGGGTGTATCAGTCTGGGTTGGAAGTTTTTTTTTTTTCAGGACTTAAAACATGTCACTCTAAACTCTTCTTGAATTGATGGTTTGTGCTGAGAATTCTGCCATGATTCTGATGAGTTTTCCTTTATAGATTATCTATTTCTTTTCTCTAACAGCCCTTAATATTCTTGTGCTGAAATTCTGGTATCTTTATTATATGTCTGGATGTAGATCTATTTTGGCTATGGCTAAGTTGGAGTTCTACATGTCTCACTTATCTGCATGTCAAGTCCTTTTCCCATGTTTGGGAAATTTTCTGGTATTACTTCTGTGAATAGTCTTTTTATGTCATTTATATTGACCTCTGCATTTTTGCTGACATCTATCAGCTTTAAATTATTTTTTCTGTGCATCACCTTGCAGTTGTTGAATTGTTATTTCCTGATTCCTAACTGTTATTTTTAAGACAACTTTCTTTTCATGATTGCTAGCTACACTCCTGTATTCAAGAGCTGAAAGTCTATCTTCATTCTCTTTCAAGCAGTTTTGCTAGCTTCCAATGGAGTTTTTAATTTCCTGGCTGTCTCTTTGAAACTGTTTTATGTATTGCACTTTTTTCCTATATTGTTCATTCAAGGTCTCTATCATTTTCCTATGCTCTCCTTTTTTAAATCTATGTCTTCTTTAGATATGCTCAGCAATTCTTTCCATATGCTTGTTATTTCTTTTACCTGATATTTTAATTCTAATCTAATTTATTTTATAGCCTCATGAAGTTGTTTATTTACTTCTGTTGCCATCATTTCAGAAACTTCAGGAGTGTTGCACTCCTCACTGCTACTGTACACTTAGCACTATACACTACAGTTGAAGGATTTAGTGATAAAATATCTTTGGAACACCTAAAAGAAAATGTGTAATGTCCAGTACAATCTTAACACTTCCCTACCCTCCTAATTTGCATTGTTCTTCTCCACTTAACATCTGGTATACTGTATATTTTACTCATTTTTAATAATCTTTTCCCTCTTCCAGCACAGAATGCAGGCTGTAGGAAACAAGGGTTTGGTCTATGTCATTCATTGTTATTTTCTTAAATACTTAAGAAACTTAAAACAGTCCCTAACACACAACTGGTGCTCAGTGAATAATATTTGCTGGAAAATGAACAAAACTTTCTGGCATAAAGCAATTGATACTGTGAGAGACTTTAGACACACCAATCGCTCTATAGCCCAGTCTTCTTGGCTTCCACTGTAATCAATCACAGTATGAGGTATGGATAGATAATTCATCGATTTTTTCCATACCAGGAATTGAACCCAGAGCTTGAACAAGGAATCACATCCCTAGACCTTTAAAAATTTTTTTTTTTCATTTTGACACAGAGTTTAAGTTGCTAAGTTGCCCAGGCTGAGCTCTGCTTGTGATTGTCCTGCCTCAGTCTCTCCAAGTGCTGAAACTAGAAGTGTGTACCACCACACCCACTTATAATCCACTGATTTTGGAACAAAGGATATTTATGTGCTAGTCTGAGCCAAAAAAGAGGGAACCCAATCTATGCATCCGAAGTACTTACTCAGCAGCAACAAAATGCCAAACTTGATTACTTCTTTCACGTTATTAAGGAGAATACAGTCAGGTAGCCCTGTTGCAGGACTGAGGTAGAGCTAGCTGCATATTTGAATCATTGCAGCCTAAAAAGTTTGGGCATGTCAGGATAGACATGTTAGAAAGGTCCTTAGCAACAGCCTCCCAGAAAGAAATTCAAGGTATCACTAAGACAGCCACAAGTGGGTAAGTCTAAAACCAGATATAAGCCTTTCTGAACATGGGATGTGAACTGTGAAATCTTCTGCAAAGAATTACCTGAGAGAAGAACGAGCCAGATGTGATTATATTGATCCAAGAGCAAAGCTTTAACTGTCAGGATTGAGATTCTGAGAATACAGCGTCATTACCTCTAGTCTCTGACTCCGCCCAAGCAAGCATCTGCATGCTAAAGAAAAAGAGGGCTAAGAAGAAAGAAAATAGAAAGAGCTCTTCTACCAAACTTTGACCCTTCCTGGAGTCTCTATCAGAGGGTATCACAAAGAGAGAGAGAGCCAATCCTTTCATTCAGACACATTCCTCCCAGGCACAGAAGGCATTGACACCTCCCTCAAGTTTCAAGATGAACAGCAGGTAAGACTTCTTGGCTTGAAGTAGTCAAGAGTCTTAGAGACTAAAGAGGGAGACTTCGCAGGGCACTCCTGCCATGTGTACCGTGGGGCAGTACAGAACAGCAGCAGAGCAGCTGTGCATGGGTGTGTGGCAATGCAACTGCAGCAGCAGGTGTCTCTCCTCCTTCCTCAGCTTCCTTTGCCATCTTCCTGACTTAGAAACTCTGTTGGCTCTGAGAGACTAAATTAAGTGGGAAGACAAAACATAGCCATGCCACATTAGGAAAAATGAGTGAAAGATACAGTCTTAAATATTCTAGGCTAACTCAAATGAATCTCTTTCGGACTGCATGGTAAGGGGGTGGAAAGACATAGGCACTGAAAAAAAGGGGCAAAACATTTGCTTATCTCATGGAAGCATTTCTGGACTAAGTAACTTAGCCCAGAAATGAGAAAGTTGGGTTAAATGAGCCTTAGACCTTAAGTCCCTTGGAATGATTATGCTCTGCAAAGTCAAAGCCAGTTTCAGTCATTAATGGAGGTCCCCAATGAGAGTCATACCATGAGTTTCACTGTGTGATATGCCACTTCTAAGGGGGATTGAAAATTTAGCTTCTACTAGGGAAATGGTTTCTGAACAGTAACATCAAATGGCAGGGTAATTTTAGACTTACAAGGATAATGGGGATATTTGTTTGATCACAATACCTGGTATTTTCATTGCACTTTCCACAAAAGGATCCATGTACCTTGAAAAGATGATCTCATTTCTTTTTCCAAAATCTCAATGAAGCAAGAACTTCAGTACCTGATGGACTGACACAATAAAAGTTTTCCTATTTTTATCTTTCCCAGCCAGCCTTTGTTGTAGCAGAGGACTCAAGTATACCAGCTATTAAACGAAGTATGATTGAGTTTCAGAAAATTTTTTTTAAAAACATGCTTTATATACTCCATAATAAAGATCTGTTATACAGAGATATGAAAGTGGCGAGGTAGGTCTTTGAAGTTGCTATTTATGGTAATTCTATAAAAGAATGAAGAATGCAAGATGCTGATATCTCCTTCCTGACCCCACAGCCTTGCTAGTGTTAGTAGGAGGTGACAATCAGGTGGGGGGTATTGTGATTCCAGACTTTTAAGGAGAGAGAGAGAGACTTTGATAACCTATGACTTAGCTATATTTTTAAACTTCTTGCTCTAACAAATTGGAATTGGGACACAAAAAACTGGAAAGTGAAAAGGAACTAAAATTGATTTTCTCTTCCCACTTCTATCTACCTATCTGAGGTGAAGAACTATCACTTACTGTGATGTTCAAATTTGGTTTAAAAAAGGACAACCTTGAAGGCAGAACAGTGTAACAAAATCTATTAACAGGAAATTGACTGAATCACGGAGCATGGAAACATGAAAATGAGGAAAATTTCCATAAACTGATCATTTCTAAGAGATACTAGGAATACAACATATACAAGTGATAATACCCCATTTGTATAAGACAGAATATATATTTAGATCATTTACATTAAATATGTTGGAACTTAACTATACCATTTCTATTTTGTTTTGTTTTTCATTTTTTCTTTTCCCTTGACTTCCTTTGGGTTATTTGAAGATTTTTCTAGAATTTCATTTGATTTCTTTGTGACATCTAGAGTATTATTTTGTATAGTTTTCTTAGTGTTTGCATATGTGCATGTGTTTGCATGAGAGACAGAGGAGGGGAGAGAGAGAGAGAGAGAATTTAGCATAGTCTATTGATACCAGTCGTTCTTTTCTAATTTGAATATAGTATGAAAATATTACTCTCATTTAGGTCCTTTTATCCTCCCACTTTTAATTTGTACTAATCATCATACATAATTCAGAAAATTTATGCAGAGAAAGAAGTCTTTACCCATATTTTGCCTCCATTATTCTCTCTTCCAGATGACCTAAGATTCTTTAACATTTTTTTTCCTTTTGGAAAATTTCTTTTTCTTTTCTTTTTTTTTTTTTTGGTACTGGGGATCGAACTCATGACCTCATGCTTGCTAGGTAGGCACCTATGCCACTGAGCTAAATCCTCTGCTCTTTGGAGAAGTTCTTAAGTCATTCTTTAAGAGTGGATCTTCCTTAAGCTGTTGTTTAAGAGTAGATCTGCTAGATACTAATTTTCTCAGATTTCCTTTATCTGAGAATTTATTTCCTGTTAATTCCTGAAATACAGTTTTACCAGATATTGAGTTTGCATCTGGTATTTCTTTTCTTTCAGCACTTGAAAAATATGTCCATATTCTTCTGGCCTCTGTTGCTTCAGATGAGGAAATATACTGTCATTTGAAATATTTTATCCCTGTAGATAATGTGTTACTTCTCTCTGGCTGCTTTCAGGATGTTTTCTTTGATTTTAGTTCTTAGAATTTTGATTATGTTGCATTTGACATGTATTTCTTTGATTTTATCCTAATATAATTCATCCAGTTTTTTGAGTTTAAGTTTCTATCTTTTGCAAAATTTGAGGAAATCTCACCTATTAATTTTTTGAGTGCTCTTTGTATTTTATATTTTTTCTCAATCTCATCTGGGACTCCAAAGTTACAAGTGTCCCAGGTTTCTGAGACTCTGCTCATTTTCAGTTTGTTTTTTCTTTATTGTCAGACTCAGTAAATTCTACTACTCTATTCGCAATTCACTAATTCTGTTCTCTGTCATTTCTGCTGTATTGTTTAGCTCACCCCATTAGTGTTATTTTTATTATTTCTCAGTTCTAGAACTCTATTTGTTTTTAAAATAACATTAAGATTTTCTATGTTTTAACTTCAAGATTTTTTTGGTAATTACTTGAATCTTTTAAAATATTTGTCTCATGTCAGTGTAGGAATCAAATGATAGTATTTCTCATTCAAGTTGTGATTTTATTGGTTCTTTTTATGACAGGTAATTTTATTGTATGAGATATTTCTACTCTGGGTTCTATTTTAATAGGTAGTCACCATGCTTAGGTTTAGCAAGGTCCTAGGTTTCTTTTACAACTAGGTTACTTCAATGACAATCTAGTTTTCTGAGGCTTTATGGTACTATTTTGGTGTGCATGGTTTGTCTCCTTCCTGTGAGGCACCCACAGTCCTTGTTGATGGTACTCAAGGAGCTGAAATGGACTAAAAGTACTTCCTGGCCTGGGTGCCTATTGTGCAGAGTCTCCCTCTAATAAGTGAAGTCTCTGGGAGCGAGAGAGTAGTCTCAAGCTGGTGAGAAAGGAAAGCATTTCTTCTGGCCCATGGTTATTAGGACTGCTTTCATGTAGCACCTTTTGCTATTCCTGTGGGCTTACCCAGTGTTGGCAGGACCCTTGTACAAACCTAAGGAAGAGCAAGCCTATTTACTTGCTAATGGATGGAGGTAGAGAAGTTATAAAAGTGAGAACTGCTACTATATTGTTCTTTTGACCCTGAGGTTCCTAATCAATTGACCTTCCCCTCTCTAACTTTCAGTTCTTTTTTGATTGTCTCATGTTATTGCCAAGAATTTTAGTCATGCTTAGCAGGGAGGCACAGGGAGAGATAAGTCTATGCCATCTTGACTAGAATGGAATGTCTACTCATATAAGCAGAAAATCTTTTAGATGGTACCTGAAGGATTAATAGTATTTCTCCGAAGTTACCAGGGATATAAGAGGTAAAAGAGATATTTTTTTGTGTGTACCTCTTTGTATGCTCTCATTTTAGTGAATATAAAAATAAAATGTAAAAGAGAAAACCTTCTAATTCAACCTTGTTTCCCAGAAGACAACCAAAGATAACAGAGGTTAAGCAGCTTATGAATTCAACAGTTGGTAATTTTATTAAATTTCACTTTTAATTTCACTATGTTGTCACTGCTGTGATCCAGACCCTTGAATATAAGAGTAATATTCTCAGTGGATTTGAAGCTTGCTCATACATTTTGAATAACTTGCAGAATATAAATGTGCAATTTAGATAGAAGTAGATGCTTTTGGTAGCATACTAGTATCCTAATCAGTTGAAAAAAATAATGTTTGTATGACATTAAAACAAAATTAATAGCAAGACACTGATTACATGAAAAGACTTTGTTTAATTATTAAACTTGCAAACAACTCAGCATAATTAATGACTTAATTAGGATATGACCTGAAATCTTAGGTCAAAAAAATTAATAAAGACAATTAAAATCACATTTGTAAAGTGAAGTGAGTTTTTTAAGAATCACAAGGTAGTGGATATAATTTTTTTCTCCTTTTTTGGGTAGCATTTTTGGAGGTATAAGCTTAGAATGTAGTCGCTTTCATTCTCATGCCAAAGCTCTAGCGTAATAGCTCAGCCTGAAGCCTCAAGAATATAGCACAATCACCTTCAGACAAGGACATCCACCAACAGGGGCCTGGGCCTCTCCTAGCCAACTTCCTTCTTGACAGTTCTAAGGCAAAATGACACAAAAATGTTCTCTTTCTATATTTATTAAGTAAAATATAAACTAGAAGATCAATATTAGAAACTACAGTTTTCACACAACTCTTTGGATCCAATAACAATTTATACAATTTATACTGTTTATTCTTCAATACAAGCTCCTGTTTGGTGGTTTGTTTGCTTCTTTTCCTCCCTGTCTCCTCCCTCTCCCTCCTTCTCTCCCCTTTTTTTTCTCTGTTTAGCCTAAAGCACTGGCTACCCTTTCCTAAGATTTGGTATAATTATAGACAGCTAAATTAGGTGAAATACTGTAGACTGTCAGACAAAGTTGGGCTCACATTACAATTATGGCCAGAGATGCATCTGTTAGAAACCAACCCTCAAAATACAGACAGAATGACCAGGCCTACCTAACTTCTGGAGAGATAAACAACAAATTAACATTGATAACAGTTGTCCCAGTGGGTGGCTGAAACTTGTGGTTAGTCTCTTCCTAAAAAGGTCCTTGTTCTTTCCGTGTACACTTGCTCCCTGACTTGCTTCCCTATTGCATCAATATCTAAGCAACTAAACTTGTAACTATACTGGTTGATCATAGTTTTGTCCCACCTCATGACTTTGTGTCTACTTCATGATTTTGCTGTGTAAAACTTCCTCTGTAAAATAGAGCATGTGGCAACCCACTTGGAACCCCACCTATCCCTCAGGAGGTATTTCTACTACCCAATAAATTTTCTTACTCTTAACTTCCATTGTTCCTCAGAATTCATTCTTTGATTCTGGGAAATGTGGAATCAACATATCTGACATCTGGAAGATTAGGAGTTACATTTATTTCCCCTATATCAGAATCACCAGATAATTCTTTTATAAAATCATTATTGTTTACTCTGAATTGCTTACATTGCAGGGCAGGGAACATGGGGACCAAAATAGGTTGACTTGGTCTTAGCAAGAAGCTTATGCTTTTAACTGGAGCTGCTTGCCATTCACAAAATAACTACTCCTGGTAGCGTAGGAAATATCGCTATTGAAGCTCATCTGTACCTGTAGGTTTTCTTAATCTCTTCATTTGATGCTCCCTTATGCAGACCAAGAACTTCATAAAGAGTTTCTCCAGCTGTTGACATAGATCGCTGTCTTTCTTTAGGTAGATTACATTCCATTTTCTCAAGCTGAAAAACCAAGGGGAAAAATAGTCATGAAGGTTATGCACACTAAATTCCTCTCTCCAAAAGGGAAAGACGGTTCATTTTTAAACTTTTGTGAAATGCAATGTGAAGTATATTTGTGTGCTGCTGCAAAATGAAGGGAGAACTGTTAAGAGAGCCAAGTAGAGCTTCCAATCAGGGGATCAAAGGATATTGGCAGACACACAAATGGAATATGGCTTCGTCCACAAACTGAAGACAATACTACTTAAACACATGGCTGATTCAGAAGTGTTAAGAATCAATCCTTAAAACTTAGGCAAATTTAAGTTTTTCATTTTACTTTGGGTAGAATTTATATAACTTCTTTTTGTGTATTTTCCAAATTTAGCCAGCAATTTTATTCCAGCTCTATTGAGCTGGCCAGTGAGCAAGAGTTAAAAACAAAAACAAAAACAAAAACCCTCACTACTTTTTTTTTAAAGTATCAAGAAAACATTCCTGATCTCTTCTGGGACTTAGGTCAGAGCTTCTCTGTAGCTATCAAGTCCCAGAACTGCCCACTGCTACACCCTACCTTAACCCTGCGTTCTGCACTAATAAGGCTCCTTTCCCTGTGATCTATTCAGAAAAGGTTAGGCTATTGGAGGCCCATAGGAGCTATTTGCCTGCTGTGTATGGCTTTTGAGTCCTCAAAGACACAAGCACACTTAGGGGGCATCCTTTATCTACAATTTAGCATTAGTATCTTCACCTAAGCATAGGGATAATACCCCTCCCCCCCAAGACTATCTTAAAGTTTTAGAAATAATGCATGTAATATATTCAGGACATAGTAAGCTCAAAGAAAAAAGGCAACTATTTTTATAGAAGACAGCATAGGGTGCCATTCAGAGAGTATACTGTGGTCAAGCATACTACAGATGTCAAAAGACATGAAGTTTCAGTTGGATAGGAAGAGTTCTTGTAAAACATGGTGGCTATAGTTAATCATCATGCATTTGAGTACTTATAGTTCCTAAGAAAGTAGATTTTAGCTGTTGTCACCATAAAAAGGTAAGTATGTATGATAATAGATATGTTAATAAACTCAATTTAGCCATTTTACAATGTATATCTATATCAAAGTATACTGCATATTGCAAATATACACATTTGTCAATTTAAATGATTAAGTTACATCAACATGATAATTCAGAGTCCTTGAAATTACATGTTATCTAGGCATTTCAATAAATATTTTTTGAGTCATTTTGACCAGAAGTAATTATAGTAGATAATCTTCCTATTAGCCAGCTAGTTCTCCTTTATCTGAGTACATAGGTCTTCATGGCAACATAGGCTTTTTTTTCAGCACTAGAAATTAAACCCAAGGCCTCACACTGAGGTACATTCCTAGCCCTTCTGAAATTTTATTTTGACTGCTTAGACCTGGATACGCATAGGAAAACGTATGAGAGGCAAATGCTGGCTGAGCCACTTAAGCACTATTGAGACGAAAAAGAGCCTAAAGATTTGTCTACTGGGTAAACAGTCTCTCTACCTGAGAGCAACTTATCTGGCAATTTCCTCTTGAAGTTTGTAAGCACTTGACCCATGGGAATCTGTGCTTATCAAGCCATTGTGTAATTTTGAGTTGGTATCCTACGTAGATGTCCACGGAGGAAAAGGATAGACTGATCCCATGCTCTCGCACTGGCCCAGTGACAATTACATCTCTCAGTGAGTGAGTCAATTGGCAGTCAGACGATGTGCTACTTCCTGAGCTCTGCCCACAGGGAGGGCATAAAGCCATATATTGACATAAGTGACTGATCCCCAGGATAAGCATTTCCCTTCATAAGAGATAGAAATGGAATATGCAAACATGAAATACATAAACTAAACATGGCATTGCTGACGGCCAGACTTCAGCTCTCTGAGTGCTGCCAAGTCAGCTGCTCGAGCCTACCACACTACGGACCAGATAGTCTTTTCCTGTTTCAATCATGATAAATTCAGGATATGATGATTAATGCCACCTTTTGAAGGATCTTAGAAAGCAACGACCTGGTAACCTACAAGGGATAACAAGCACATGTCCCTATATATTGCTGTCCCATTTTACAAATGAGGAAACTGAGTTTAATGGAAGTAAACTAATTTTCCCAGGTTGACACAGATGAGCCTAAAATTCAGATATATAAAATTCTGAAGTCTATGTTTTTGCAGGGTGCCACTAGTTGACATTTGTAGATGTCTCACAATTAACAAATCACTTGCACACGTGTTGCTGCTGCATTTATTCCTCTCAAGAAACCTGAATAGTGATAACACTCAACCAATGCAACCCAGCTCTGAAACTGACCCCAAGTCAAAAGAGACAGACCAAGGGAGAGTACAATGGGACCAAAGGGCTGCAGTGCCACTAGTTCTGTACACAGACTAACAGGAATTTCCAAAGGAGAATTCGGAAACAGGTTATATAAGACCTTGGGAACTTCTGTCATGGGCCCAGTCTGTGGGCCAGATAAAAATGAACATTCCTGGCTACTGAGTCAAAAATGCCTGGGCATCTCTGGATGGCCCTGGCCATACTCAGAGTTCTGGAAACCACATCATCCATAGGTCTGCACTCTTCTAATCATTGCTAAACTTGTTCCTGTAACCTGTGGAAAAAATAAAACAAAACACTCTTCCCTCTCCATTCCAAAACTCCAGGCTCTGTCTTCTTTTCTTTTTTTTTCTGATGAGGTTGGTGATGGGAATGGGGTGCATTAGACTTATTGGGCATTATTTGTACTAGGTACACCAATACCTATGAGTAAAGCAGCCTCAGCATTAACATTTATACATACGACAGGGAAAACTCTCAGGTTTCTAGAGGTTAGGGTGCTAGTACCTGGTCCAGTATCCTTTCTTCTTTTGACTATGGCTCCCTAGGGAGCCTAACAAAGCCCTTAGAACCCTTAGTAAAATTTTTTTTGAAAGTTGCATCCTTCAAATTTATCCCAGGCTCCAGGAACATCAAGGAAGCCCACTGCAGGCCTGAGCTGCCTGGGACTGTCGCTGCTGGACCCACCCTTCCTCCAGGAACATTGACACCTTGGACTACAGTGGACTACCATGCTGGCTCAATGAGAGACTCAGGAACTCCTCACCCAAACAGAAGACCTCATCAGGCTCCAGTCAGTGTGATGAGTTTGCCCCCCTAAAATAGAGGTCTGCAGTGGGTAAACAGAAGCAGAAGTGAAACCCCCTCCAATTGTAAGACCTTGGCAAACCTGGCAAGAGAGTGGGTAACCCCCTCCCCCACACAGAGAAGATCAGACAGGTGGAGGAGTGCACCAGTAAAGCCCCTTAACTTAGAGAAAATTAAAAGAACTTATGAGACCCCCAGTGACACAGTAGGGCCTCAGCTGACACAAACGCTATAGCCAGGGAAATCTGGTGACCTGCAACAACCTGAAGATATAACAACAGCAGGAACTAAGAGTTGCCCTACATCAATACTTCTGGGCTAGTTAGCCCAGAAAGAATATAGGACTCACCCAACAGGCCCTGTAGGAGGAATTCAGGAGCCTGGATCTACTCTTCATTGTGGTACCCAGCAATTTTTTTTTATTTTAAAGAGAATAAAACAAAAGAGGGCAGAACGAAGCAGATCAGAACAGCACAACATAAGCAATACAACACTTTACAATAAGACAACCGGACATTAACAGTAGCTATCAAAATATCTCTTTCTCTGCTATAGTTGAGCATAGTTTCAAATAAAATAATATAAAACATAACACAATAGTATAAAACCATTCAAGAGAATGAAAGAATTATAGGACATTCTGAACCAAATAACTATGATCAATGGCTACTATAATATCTCATTTTCAATAAAAAGATTTGTTTATACTATCACATATATTAAAATCCCAATAAGGCACAACATGATAGAACCGATGGTACTCAGCAATTTGACAAACATCAACCACACAGTAGGACCCTAAAACACACACTACAGAGAGTTGTGACTGTTGGGATAGAAAGACCAGAAATTTACCCAAATGGTGAAAATGACTAAACGAAAAGACAAAATGCAATCCAAACATCTAGTCCATCAAGAACAAGTGCAGGTGATAATGAAATAGAGGACCTTAAAAGTCACACACCAGAAATCTCTGAAAAGATAGCAAATGAAGTAAAGAAACAAATGCGTGAGGCTATAGAGGAACTCAAATTAGAAATAATGTCTTATGTAAAGACAAAAGTAACAACCTTAGTAAATGAGTTGCTCAACATAGCTAGAGAAGAAATAGATAAAAAAAAATAGGAGCATGGGAAATTGATTGAAACTTTGAATGAACAATGCAGAAAACAAGCAGAATCCATGAAAAAAATTCAAAGAGATATGCAAGAAACAAAAAATTGTATTGAAAGCCTGCAAAGCCATTTAAATAAGCTGAGGATAAAATTTTGTACCTTGAGGACAGGATTGCAGATAGCAATCTTGAAAGGGTAGAACTTATAAAAATAACAAAGGAGCATGAAAGGACAATCCAATAGCTACAAGATGATGCCAGGAGAAACAATGTTAGATTAATAGGCATCAGTGAAGAGGCAGGAGACAATGCAAAGGATATTATTAAGCTGTTCACAGAAGTAATGACAGAAAATTACAAAAACATGGGGAAAAAATCTGATATACAAATAAGAGGCATATAGAATGTCACACAGTCATAACCAACATAAACCTACACTCAGACATATAATAATTAAGATCTCAGACATACAGCATAAAAACAGAATACTAAAAGCTGTTAGAGAAAAGACACAACTCACCTATCAAGGAAAGCCTATTAGAATCATGGCAGACTTCTCAGTGCAAACCTTCAGGTTAAGATGAGCCTGGAGTGAAATATTTCAAGCCCTAAAAGAAAGCAACTTTCAACCCAGACTGATGTACCCAGCAAAACTGTCTTTCAAATTTAATGGAGAAACAAGATACTTCCATGACAAAGAACAACTGAAGAAATTCATGTCCACCAAACCAAGCTTAGAAAGAGTGCCGAAGGACATCCTAGATAGAGATAAAAATGAACAAAATATCCAAACAACAACAGAAAGAAATCATCAGGCTGGACAAGAAAGTAAACAAGGGAGAAAAGCAGGAAACTAACCACAGTAACACGACATGGCAAAGTCAAGCCAGTGCATATCAGTGATATCCATAAATGTAAATGGGCTCAATTGACATATCAAAAGAAACAGGTTGATGGAATAGATCAAGAAACAGGATCCCACAATATGCTGTATACAAGAAACACATCCAACTCAAAAAGAAACTCATAGATTAAAAGTCAAAGGATGAAAAATAGTATTCCATGCAACAGGAACCCAGAAAAAAGCAGGGGTAACTATTCTGTTTGCAGACAATGTGAACTTCAAACATAAAATGATTAAAAGAGACAAAGAAGGTCACTACATAATCATAAGTGGAAAAATTCAAGAAGAAGAACAAACAATTATAAATATATATGAACCAAACACAGGAGCCCCCAACTATATAAGATAGATACTAAAGGACATGAAAAACCAAATACACAAAAACACAATTATTACAGGTGACCTTAACAGCTCATTGCCAAAAAGAGATAGGTCAACTAGACAAAAAGTCAGCAAAGAAATAATACAAATGAATCATACCTGCAAGCAATTGGACTTAGTAGATGTTTACAGAGTGTTCCACCCAACCACATCAGAATATACATTCTTCTCAGTTGTTCATGGGACATTCTCCAAAATAGACCATATATTATCCCATAAAACGTTCTTAAGTAAGTGCAAAGGTATTGAAATTATCCCATGCATAATATCTGACCATAGTGCACTGAAATTAGAAATTAATTGCAAAAGAAATTGCAAAACTGGCATAAATACATGAAAATTAAATAACAACCTTTTGAACAACCAGTGGGATACAGATGAAATTAAAGAAGGAATAAAGCAATACCTACAATTCAATGAAAATGTGGAAACAATCTATGGTAATCTGTGGCATGCAATGAAAGCATCTTAAGAGGGAAATATGTAGCAATAAATTGTCATATCAAAAAAAAAACCAGAATGAGCACAAATAAATAATGTAATGCTTCATCTCAAGCTTCTAGAAAAAGAAGAGCACGTTAAACCCAAAGCTCATAGAAGAGGAAATTGTACAGATTAGAGCAGAAATCAATGCAATTGAAACTAAAAAAAATACAAAGAATTAATGAATCAAAAACTTGGTTTTTTGAGAGAACAAACAAAAATGACAAACTTCTAGCTAACCTCATAAAGAAAAAGAAAGAAAAAAACCCAAATTCATGCAATAAGGACTGAAAAGGGGGAAATTACTATAGATTCCATGGAAATTCAAAAGCTCATGAACACCTACTTTGAAAATCTCTACTCACATAGAGGGAAAACACAGAAGAAATGGACAGATTTCTAGAAACATATGAACTACCAAAGCTCAACCAAGAATATATAGCAATTTTAAGTAACCCAATATCAGCTATTGAAATTGAAAATGTAATAAAAAAACTTACCAACAAAGAAAACCCCGGGTCCTGATGGATTCAAGGCTGATTCAACAAGAAATTTAGGGAAGATTTGATGCCAATACTCCTTAAATTCTTCAATGAAATTGCTAAGAAAGTAATCCTCCCTAAGTCATTCCTGGAGGGAAGTATTATTTCCATAACAAAACCAGAGAAAGACCCAACCCAAAAGGATAACTATAGGCCAATCTCACTAATGAACATAGATGCAAAGTTTCTCAATAAAATACTGGCAAATAGAATGCAGTAAATCATCAAGAAGATTATACATCATGACCCAAGTGGGTTTCATTCCAGGAATGCAGGGATGGTTTAACATATGCAAATCAATAGATGTAATACACCACATCAACAGAGCAAAAGACAACAACCACATGGTCATCTCAATAGATGCAGAAAAAGCTTTTGATAAAGTCCAACACTGTTCATAATAAAAACTCTTGAGAAACTTGGAGTACACGGTGTCTACCTCAACCTTATAAAGGCCATCTATGACAAACCGACAGCCAATATTATACCAAATGGACAAAAACTGAAAGTTTTCACTTGAAAATCAGGAACAAGACAAGGATGTCCACTATCACTACTCCTTTTCAATATAGTTCTGGAAACACTAGCCAGGGCAATCAGACAAGAGAGAGAAATAAAAGGAATAAATATAGGAAAGAAAGAAGTTAAATTATCACTATTTTCAGATGACATGATACTCTGTAGAGAAGACCCAAAAAACTCCATTAAAAGACTACTAGAGGTAATAAACAAATTCAGCAGTGTAGCTGGCTACAAATTCAATGCTCAAAAATCAATAGCATTCCTGTACACAAACAAGAAACTCACTGAGAGAGAAATTATCTCTCTCAGATATTTGGAAATATCACCCTTCACAATAACATTTTAAAAAATGAACTACTTAGGAATCAGACTAAGAATGTAGTTCTATATGCTGAAAATTATATTGTGCTAAAAAAGGAGATTGGAGAGGATCTTAGAAAATGGAAGGATGTTCCTTGCTCTTGGCTAGGAAGAACCAACATTGTGAAAATGGCCATACTCTCAAAACTGTTATACAGATTTAACGCAATCCCAATCAAAATACCATTGACATACATCACAGATCTAGAGAAAACACTCCTAAAATTCATTTGGAACCAGAAGAAACCTAGAATAGCAAAGGCAATTCTGGGCAATAAAGGCAAGGCAGGAGGCATCTCAATTCCTGACTTGAAACTGTACTACAAAGCCACAGTGATAAAATCAGCATGGTACTGGCAAAGAAATAGACCTCAGGACCAATGGAACAGATTAGAAGATGCAAATATAAGTACAAAGACACTCAGCCAACTGATATTTGACAAAGGGGCTAAACATGTTCACTGGAGGAAGGATAGCCTCTTTAATAAATGGTGTTGGAAAAATTGGCTCTCCACATGCAGAAGACTGAAACTAGATCCATGCTTATCACTATGCATAAAACTAAAGTCTAAATGAGTCAAAGACCTAAATATTAAAACAGAAACACTAAATCTACTGGAAGACAAGGTAGGTAGAAATCTTGGAGACATAGGGATAGGGAGAGAATTCATCAACAAAACACAAACTGCCCGGGAAACACTTCAGAGAATCAACAACTGGGATCTCATATTATTGAAAAATTTCTGCACTTCAAAAGAAATCACCAACAGAGTGAAAAGAAAACCCACTGAATGGGAAAGAATTTTAGCCACCAACCCCTCAGACAAAGGACTTATATCAAGAACATATAAAGAATTGGAAAACATCAAGCCGCCCCAATTCAAAGACCCTCTCCAAAAATGGGCATCTGAGATGAACACATATTTCTCAGATGAAGATATACAAATGGCAAATAAATACATGAAGAAATTTTCACCATCACTGGCCATTCGAGAAATGCAAATTAAAACAACATTGAGATATCATCTCACACCAGAAAGAATAGCTGCCATCAAGAAATCAGCTGATAACAAATGTTGGTGAGGCTGTGGGGAAAAAGGAACACTGCTCCACTGTTGGTGGGAGTGTAGACTGGTGCAACCACTATGGAAATCAGTATGGAGAATTCTCAGAAGACTAGGATTGGAAGTTCCATTCCTAGTAGCATTCAACCCAGCTATTCCCCTCCTGCGTATTCCTAGAAAAACTGAAAAGTTCATATCACAGTGATATATGTGAACCCATGTTTATAGCAGCACAATTTGTAATAGCTAAACCTTGGAAAGAACCAAGATGCCCATCAACTGCAGAGTGGATGAAAAAGATGTGGTATTTTATACAATGGAATATTACTCAGCTGTGAATAAGGATGAACTTGAGGCCTTCATAGGGAAATGGAGACAAATTGAGACTATCCTCATTAGTGAAATAAATAAGAGTCATATTTATAAATATCACATTGTGTTTCTAGTGTAAAAAGTAATAATAACTGTAGGAGTAATAAAACCCAAAATGCATAATTGCTACTATAAAAAAGAGAGGAAAAGAAAGTGCTCTAAAGGATATAACTGCATGTATGTTTAAGTGTGTAAGACAGATGACCATATTACTGTTTTTGTTAGATTGTTGAGCAGAACTGTTAACAGTCTAACTGTTTGAATGTCTACTTTGTATGCTTTAATTTTGTAACTTGAACAACTGTTTCCAAGATGACAGTATGTAACTTATCAAGTAGTGATTTCTTAGTGGGGTTTTTTTGTTCTTTTCTTTTTTCCCTTTGGAATTCTGTATTGTTGCTACCCTTTTTTCTGTTTTTTTTCTTCCTCTCTTTAAATAAAATTTAAAAAAATTTATCCCAGATGCAAAACAAGGGAGATGAGCTTAGTGAGGGGCTACATTAAGCCCTTCCAGCGAATAATCCTGGAAGCAGTGTGGGATTGATGAGTCCCTGCCTTAGGCCCCTGCTTTTCTACACTACCCTTTCTGATGGAAAAAAGAAGGCAGATTCCATGTCTCAGTTTCATACATAGACACTCATACTCACAAATCCTTAGTCACTAGTTTTTCCTTAGGTGTGTTCTTTTCCAAGTTACTATTTCATTTAGAAATATAACAACAGTATATTTTATTTTTGCTAAGTGAAATCCTGTAACTGACCAATGCTTTTAAGTGTGGATTATTACTCACAATAAGTGACATGAAAATTTTAGTGTTTATTGTCATTTATCCCATTCTCAAAGGCTTTCATTTTAGATAGATAGTGTCTCTTAATGAAGATACTTTTAAAAAAATCTAGTTGCATTATATTGGAACATAAGAAATACATCAATGTAGTTACTAGTTAACAGATTCTATAGACTGAAACATAAGAGGAAAAGACTATAGGATTGTTTGTGTGTCAAGCCACAACACACTTTTATCTCCTTTATGAGCTAGAAACCAGACCCTTTATATATTATTGATTTAGATGATATTTAGTGTCAGAAACCATAGAGTATTATGTTGAAACTCAATGTACAAAATTGTATTAGTTCCCGAGACATACTAACTATAGAGTAGTATTCGAGGTATACTATAAAAAGTCTTCGTAAACAACTTTAAATAAATAACATACCCATAACTTTATTTAAGACTTTATGTAAAATACAATTATAATAATATGAATTCTTCTTTTAGTCATTTGAATTCTAATATTCCTATGCAAAAGTTAATTCTTCATTACTTATTTATAGGCTCTCATCTATAAGCTACCCAATGGGCTGTTTCCATGTAAAGTCATTGAATAATTTAGTTTTGATCACCTATTACACAATAGCCTTCTGAGTTTAAATTACATTACAGCTGCATTATGATGTCATTAATATTATAATTTCTTAAAATGTTGACCACTGTACAGTCACTACCAAATCATATGCTGTTCACCCATTTCTGGGTAAAAGTTATTGAAAGAATGTAAAACACCCTGATGATAACAAGCACTGAGTCAAAATAAACAATTTTAAAATTCGAATTCCAGAAGTCCTAAGAATGGTGTTCCTCATTTTTCATGTTGAGATCAAGTTTTCCTTTAAAAGTGAAAGAAGCTTCACTATGTGAATTTTGAAAAGTGGAAAAAAAATCAAACTTAGAAGGATCCCTTTGTGACTGAGAAAATAGACATGGATGGAGAATAATAACTCCTTAAACACATCAAACACAGTTAAATGACTGTCACTGGGGAAACCAACATACTATACTATTTTGTTATTATTTCTCTGATTCCTTTATGAAAATCTACTTAGTAGAGCAAAATCTCCATAATCAACATCTTGTATCGTAAAACCACACCTACATCCAAAATATCAACCATGTATTTAAAAGTAACCATTCTTAGTAGGATTACTTATTTGCCATGTGAAAGTAATCATCTCTTAATTGCATTAGTGTTTGTATAATCAGCAACTGAGATGGAGCCAGTCAGAAATGTTACAGATAAACTACAGTACCTGTTCTGTGACTTCGATTCTGTTCTCCAACAGAAGCAATTTGCTGTTTTCAGCTGGCCTGGAACTAGAGGTACAAAGAAAGGAAAAAAGGGCACAATGAAAGGAGCTCTTCCATACCTGTTCCACTCTTTCAAAGCAAAAGGCTGTTCCTTTCCATCATTCCCAGGCAGGGGTAAGCAGGTTAATGGAGTCAGGTTACTTTTCATTTGTCACTCTATCACCAACTGGTTATCCCTCTGGAAAACATAACAAAGAGAGAATAAAACATGCATGACTGTGCAGTTTGCTATTACAAGGCTTCCAGTGATACCAGAAAAGTGCCACATCCACTTTTCATCCTTCGTCAGCTGATGCTGGGCTCCACCAACCCTACTGAGGAGCTTCTCCCGCTGTTTCCAGCAGGATTTTCTATTAAGAAAACGTGATAATTTTTTAGCCTGCAGAGTGTGTTCTTTCAAATTGTATTGTCTTTTTGATTGAAGACCAATACTATTTAGTTGATTGGAAATTGCTGGAAAGACCATGCAGCATTAATACAGGGGAAAATTTAACTGCTCGCCACTCCTTACATCTACACACTTTACCCCAATATCAGCTAAGAGGCAGAGTCACGGGTTAACCTCTTGTTAAAACAATGCCAAAGCTGTTTAATAAAAAGTCAGGAGAGGGAACCCTTTCTAAGATTTCAAGTTCTTATTGGTTGAAAAAGCCTTAAATGAGACTAATTGAAGTGCTAATTTAGCGCCTAAATGTTGCTCCTTAAGCTGAAGGTGACATTTGTGTGTCGCTTACAAGACAGGTAGCAAAGCCTGACTATTTTATGTGAACGTTTTAGCACATTTTCACCTCTAGAGGGCGTTGGTTTTTTAGTTGCCTAGGAATAAACAGCTGTTTTTCATAGATCCTGATTTCTAGCTGAAATTTGGGAAGAAGCTAATTATAATGCAGAAAAATGACATGGGGAGAGGAAGGAAGAGTGGGAGGGAGAGGAGGAAGAAGAAGGAGATGAAGAGGCCCAGGGAAAGGGAGAAGGAGAGGGAAAAAATAACATCAGGCTATCGTGGTTCAGACCCAAAAGCTGAGGCAGGAGGATTTCAAGTTCAAGGTCAGTCTGGGCAACTTAGTGAGATCCTCTCTCGAAAATAAAAGGAGATATAGCTCCATGACATATCGCTCAGTGGTACAGGACTTGTGCATCATATGCCAGACCCTGGGTTCCATCCCTGTACTACCAAAACAAAGTAACAAACCAAAACTAAAGAGAGATAAATCCTCAAGTTCTAGTATTCCTTCAGTTTAAGGTCAGTGTTCTTTAATAACGTGAAAAGAACTTCTGTATTAATAAGTTGAGACTATAGTAGTGGCTTTAAAAAGTTACCGGTTGTGTTTTAAACTTCTTTAATAAGAAATAATTTTAGAAGCACTACCATGCCAGTGGGAAAGAGCCCCAGTTAGAAGAGAAATTATGCCTTCCTGTGAGCCAGCTGGTGCATGGCTGAAAAATCAGTAGAACTTCCCCACCCCGGCACCGATGTGAAGGACTCAGAGTGAGATGATAGCAATTGAAAGGAACAGAGTAGCGCCATGCTTGCATTGTTTGAGTCTGTGGGCCTGGGATTGGTAATAAGGGTATCTACCTGGAGGATGGCAGTGTGCATTGTGTCAACTGGGGCATTTCCTCCTGTCTTGTTTTTGAAATCCAATGTTTTGTTCCATTTTACAGTTTTGGTTTTTCCTGCATCTGGTAACCTAAGCAACTATTTTGGTGATAACGATGTGAAGTATTGTTCCCACTCTTTTGTTCTGATTTGTTTTGTTTTATTCAATGTTATGTTTTGATTGGTTTTATACTATTTTGTTTTGTTTTATTTCACTATGTCTGATGGTATGGACAACTATTGTGAAGATAGCAAGGTATATTGTGATAACCATTGTTGATTTCCTATTGTTCTGTTTTGAAGTTCTATACCACTTTCACTCCTGTATTTTGATTGACTTTATTCTGTTTTGCTGGGTTTTGTTCTCTCTAAAATAAAAAAAAAATTTAAAAAGAAATAATTTTAGTAAAATCTATTATTTTTGTGCAATTACTCTCATCACTAATTTTTTAGTGGATTGTATAAGCCATTAGCTTTTTTAAAATTAAGTATTGCATAAAGAAGATATCACTACAGCTCATCAAACCTGCCCCTCCTCTACTCTGATGGGAGTGCCCTCATTTTGGAATATGGGGGAAGAAGGTGAGGAGAGAGATTTGCTTAGAAGATGAATAAGGACCTAAACTGATTTCTGGACCAACTCTTTGGAAGTGCTCTGGACTTCCAGGAAGATGGCAAAGTAGTGAAGAGCAGAGAAAGGACCTCTATGGATTTGGTGTTAAGACACTGGAATATAGCAATGCAAGGAAAATAAGGAGGAGGGAATTTGGTCCCTAGGGCCCAGCAAGGATCTAAAGCAAGAATTGAAGCCCATAGGGAGAGCAAAGACAGGCTTTAATGAAAACAAAGCAGGTGGCAAGTGGCATTTTCTCTTGGAGCCCTGAATCATTGCATGGGAGGGGTGGCTTGAACCTACAGATGCACAGTGGCTACTGGTGACCCTAGAGCCTCAGTGGAGAAATGCACCAGTATAGTGGAGTAGTGGATGTCACAGACTGCAGTGACTGATGAGTTATTCAGGTTCAGACATCCAGGAGAGGGTGGTCTGCTGGTAGCCATCCTGGAGAGGGGCCAGATGAGCTCAGAACTCCGAGTAGCTTCAGGGTGACTCCATCGAGCAGCTCTAAGTGTCAAGGTAAGGTGGAACCAGATTCAAGACAGCAGGAGGCCAAGGAGCTGAGTTCCAGCCGGAATGAGGCACAGAGAGCGTTGCAGGCAGAACAAGTCAGTTTCAGCATCACAGCCAGAAACCAGCCTGAAATTCAGTGGAACTAAAGGTACAGGATGGCTGGGATTATTCACTACCCTGCATAAAGCTATAACAGGTTCGAAGGGATTAATCAACACAGATCTGGAGGGCCCAAGAGTCTATCAGTGACAGCAGAGACATGGCTTGAAGTAGACACTTTTTTCCCTTCTTTTGTTTTGTTTTTTTTTCTCTTGATTGTTCTTGTGTGTGTGTGTGTGTGCATCCATTTTCCTACAAATGATTAAATTTTTCCTTCTTTTAAAAATTCTTTTATTTTGAAGACAATAAAATCAAATGAGAAAAAAAATCAAAATGGGGTCAGTCAAAACAGAAGGATGGACATAGTACATGACTTAAAACCAAAATACAAGGTGATCTAGAATGGTTACCATGATGTCTCTTATCTTCAATAGAGTTGCCCATATCATCAGGCACAATAAAATTGAACATAGCAGTATGGAGCAAAATCAATAAAAACAAAACATTGGAGACATTATAAGACTTCAAAAGAGGGTAATAGTCAAACCAGAATGAGTATCATAATGAATCTTATTGTCTTCAAAGTAGTTGCCTATACTCTCAGACTTGATACAGATTTGAATAAAATCAGTCAAAACAAGGTAGTGAAAGCAATACAGGGATTCAGATTAAGTTAATAGGAAATCAAAAATGGTTACCATAGTATATTCTGATATCTTGGGAATAGTGGTCCATGCCCTCAAATCTAGTACAAGTAGACAAACTGCAACAGAATATACCCAAACTAAACAGAGTGATGAAAACAATATGGGTTTCAAATCATGATACAAGATTAACAATGGCCATTGCCTTCCCTTTTTAGATAATTCCTCCCCTTTCACATTCACAGGGTGCACTGTACATTTTGTATACCACTAACTCCTTTAGTTTTTAGATTAGGGAGGCAGCCCACTATTCACCTAAGTGGTTCCAAACCTTTTTACCCCTGAGCTTGATCTCAAGTTGTATCCATTTATCTACAAGAGCCTCAATGTTTTCCTCCTTATAGCTGAGTAGTTCTCCATTGTGTAAAAGTGTTATGTCTTTCCAACCAATCTTAGCTGGTGGGCGAGCTACTCCCAATTTTTTCTGGTTCCCTGTCACATAGAGTATTATTTTCTCATCTTTGAGTTTCAGTCCATAAACTGTCTTTCAGGTTAATTATATTTCTTCTATAGAGCATCTTGATGGACCCTATCTCCTGATCCATTCTGCCTCTGTTTCTTGTTATTAGTGTATCTAGGCCATCCATATTCGTGATTATGGCCAACATTCTCTGTCTCATATCTGCCATGCTATTTTTCTGCTGTTGGTTGTCTACTTTTCCCCTTCTTTCCACTGTCTTCCCCATTCAATATGCCCCCTCTGCCACTGTTCCTGAAACCATGATCTTTTTTCTCTCTCTCTAGAATGCCCTAGGGGAGTCATGAACTCCCCTAGATCCTCTTTGTCATGGAAGCATCTTGTTTCTCCATTAATTTTGAGAGATAGCTTTGCAGGGTACATCAATCTGGGTTGGAGGTTATTTTCTTTCAGGGCTTGGAATAGTTTGCTCCAAGCTCTTCTTGATTTGATGGCTTATGTTGAGAAGTCTGTCATGATTCTGATGGGTTTTCCTTTATAGGTGATCTGTTTCTTTTCTGTAACAGCCTTTAATATTCTGCTCTTATGTTGAATTTCTGGGATCTTGATTAAGGTGTAGATCTATTTTGGTTATGGCTGACTGGAGTTCTGTATGCCTCATTTATCTGAATATCATTTTCTGTGCTTTTCCTATGCTTGGGAAGTTTTCTTTAATTACTTCTGTAACTAGTTTTATATTTCATTTGCTTTTACCCCTGCTTCTTCACTCATATTTTTTATTCTTAAGTTATAGATCCTGTTGTCATCTTTTAGCCTTTGTATTGTTACTTCCTGGTTCCTTGTTATTTTTAAGAGATGTTTCCTATCATGATCACACATTGCAAACCTGTCTTCAAGGTTTGATAGTCTATCTTTAGTTTATTTCAATCAGTTTTGCCAGCTTACAATGGGGTTTTTAATTTCCTGATAATCTCTTTGAGTCTGTTTCATGTATTCTAAATTTTTATATTCTTCATTGAGGGTTTCCCTCCTTTTTCTATACTCTTCTATTCTTCCATCTATGTCTCCTTTAGAGGTACTTAGCATTTCTTTTATTATTTTCTTATATCTTCCTTTACTTGTAATAGTATTTCTGTTTTGAGCTCTTTTATAATCTCCCTGATATATTTCTTTATGTAAGATGTTGTTTCTTCAGAAACTGCAGGTGTGCAACGCTTGATCTCTTCTGTGTTTCCCTCTCCTGGGCCAGTACTGCTTGAGTTGGAGGCTGGAGACTTCCTTTTGTTTTTTCTTCTTGTCTTGTTCCTGGTTTCTTCCAGAAAAATGGGTAGTAGGGTCCCAAGCACTTCTTTTATTGTTTATAATTACTCTGAAGGGTGTGGGCAAGGGAATGCTGCTTTACCCAATTCTGCTGGTGACTCCTGGAGTACAAGCAGGGGTGTGACAGGCTGGTCACTCCCTTCTGAGCTGGTTAACCCTGGGAATCTTCACCATGTTTTTTTTTATAATTTTATTTAAAGAGAAAAAAACAAAACAAAACAAAACAAAATAAAGGGTAGTGACAATACAGTATTCCAAGGAAAAAAGGAAAAACAACAACAACAAAAAAAACCTAAGAAGTTATTACTTGACAAATTACATACTGACTTCTTGGAAATAGTTGTTCAAATTACAAAGTTAAAACATATAAAGTAGACATTCAAACAGTGAGACTGTTAACAGCTCTGCTCCACGATCTGACAAAAACAGCAATATGGTCATCCATCTTACCCACTCAAATATACATGCAATTATATCAAAAGGGTAAAATTAAACACAA
>PVJX010018111.1:0-37183 GCA_004027295.1 Dolichotis patagonum
AGGAGACTGGACCCCATGGAGACAGACAGGAGCATCTGCGTCACAGGAGAAAGGGTCCCAAGCTCAGGGATCTACAGGGATCTGAGGCCGGCAAGGGACCAGAGACATTTTCAACTGTGGGGGCGGGGGCTTCAGGGGACCTGGGCTGGACTCAGGGCTGGGATTCCCGTTCCCTGAGAGCTGGGCTTGGGCTGGACCACGGGGCAGTCGGCAGGATGCCCCAACTCTTCACACACCCCCCACCTGGCCTCCACATCAGAGAGAAGAGGGGACTCACAGCCACACTGCCTGCCTCAAGACACAGTGTGAGGCCTGTGGGGATGACGTCATCTGGCCCCAAGAGGCAGATGTCACCCCCAGAGTTTCCCTAGCAGGTGACCTTTGGCGAGCTCTGAGGAGGAGCCTGCAGGGGGCGGGGCGGCGCCCTCACCACATCCTCCTCCTCCCTGCCCTGCTTCAGGGATGGCAACGGCTGGCCAGCGGCAGTGGGGGACTCAGGATTGCTATCCTGCTTCCCTCCGCTAACGGCCGGCCACACGCTCTCCATGTGTCTGTCTGCCTGCCTGTCTGTCCAGCCCGGGTGCAGCCAACTGGTTCCTGTGGGGCTCCTTCCTCCTTCTGTCTGGTTGTCTTCTGTCACTGCATTCCTTTCCGGGGACACCTGTTTAGAAGCCCAGCTGTCCCTCAGTCTGGGTGACTGTCTGGTGGCTCAGACTGGCTGTGGATTCTCACCTCAGACTGGCTTTCTCAGACCCTCATCTCCCACCTCCACCCCCAACCCAGCTGCCACCCCCAGGAGGCCACCAGATTGCCCCTCGCACACAGAATGGACTTCTGAGCACACGGAAGCAGCAGGTAACTGGACTGCGGCCACTGTCCTTCCCTGGGGCAGGGTATCATCTCTGGCCCTCTGAGAGCTGGGCCTGACCCATAGCATCTAGCACAGCAGCGGATGGGAGGGCGCTGAGGAGCCCAGGTCCCTGCGGACACAGAAGGCTCACACAGTCAGGCCAGAGCCAGAGTCCTGTCAGCCCAGCTCAGAATGACCAGAATCCTCTCAGGAGGCCTGAGGGGGTGTGGGCAGGGGCACGGCCGGGATGACCCTCACCTGCGCTGCACAGACCAGAAGCAGGAGTTGGGCAAGGAAACCAGTTCTGGCCAAATGTGAGGTGACAGTCACCTGGGAGTGGACAGCCACTCCAGGCAAGGACAGGCATACAGGAAGAGACTGGCACTGCAGGGAAGCTCATTTCAGTGGGGAGGGACATCACCATGGTGCCAGCTTCCGTGTTTTTCGCCTTTATTTAATCTAATCCTTCACACGGGGTTGGCGTGCTCATTTCACCTGAGAAGGAAGTGGTTTTCCTCAGGTCACTCAGCTGGGTTATGCTGGGGTGGGCAATCACACCGGGTGACCCCAAAGCTGGCTCCTCATCCTTCTCTGAACCCCAGCTTGGGATCAGGTTGGAAGAGGCAAACCTTCTCATATATGGAGGAGAGGGGAGTTGGGAGGCTAGTGGAGGCTGAGGCTTGAAGCACAGAAAAGGAAGAAACAGACAGATTCATTCCTGGGGGAGACGCTGGGGAGGAGACGTACAGGGTGAGGACTTAGGACCTGACAAAGAGGTGACAAACTGGTGCTTGGCAGGAGCAAGAAGCTGTCCCATGATGTTAAAAAGCCACAAGGCCGCTCCTAGGAGGACATCTGCACCTTCCTGGGGATGGCAGGGTTTCAGAGCACATGGTGGAGTGGGGAAAACCTAGACGGCGAAACCCGGCCCCTCGACTCCCTCCTGGGTGAACATGCAGATCTGTCTGCTTCTCTCCTCCTCTGTTCTCATGTGGAGGAGAGGGGAGTCAGGAGGCTAGGGGAGGCTGAGGCTTGAAGCACAGGAAAGGACAAACAGACAGAATCACTGACAGAATGCTTCCCTCCATCCTCAGCATGCCCATCTGTAAAACGGGGGCAAAGGCAGTGCCACCCTGTGGGGCTGCTTGCAAGATCTGCAGGGCATAATGTGAAAGCTGGAACTGCAGACACCCTGTCCCTTTTGGAGGGAAGTTTGCACACTGGGGAGCCTTGAGCCCATGGAGAGGAAAGCGAGTCAACGGTATGGGGACACGCTCTGTAAAGGTGGCCCTCCCTTTCCTGGCCCTGCGGCTCCATCCTTCTGGTACCAGTGCCCACCAGGTTGGAAGTGCTTGAGAATATTCCTGAACCTCAAAGCATAGGGTGAGGCTGGTGGCCTCATGCAGCCCGTTTCACAGGTGATAAGATTGAGGCTCAGCCAGGACAACTTTGGTCCCAGGTTGACTGTGACTGGGGGGTGCAGGGCTAGAATTGTGCCCCAGTCTGTATGATGGCAACGAACAGCCTGTGGGACAGGATAAGACAAAAAGGGGGACTCCTGGCCTGGCCATCTTTAAGAAGGGGTGTTGGGCTCTGATGGGAGGGTGTCCATTCCCGGTGATGAGTGGCCTGCAGCAGAGAGGCCCAGACCACAGATTCCCCATGGTGGGCTCTGCAGAAGCCCTGGTCCTACCCATCCCATCCTGGCCAGTGTCCACGTCCTGCACAACCCTGCCGAGGAGGGGAGAGAGAGCTGGCATGACAGGAGGTGGCCAGGGAGGCCAGGTCTCCACAAAGGTCAAGAAAGGGAAAGGGAGGAAGAGATGGAGGAGGAGGAGGAGGCCAGCAGGGGAGAAGCTGGACAGTGGAAAGCAGGCCCCCGGTTTGGGGAGGCACTGACTTCTCTGCAGCCCCAGGCATGACTGGTGCCTGGGCCCTACACACATGCCGAACAGGAGGGGTCCCTTCCTGTCAGTGCCCCAGGTCCCTGCAGGCAGGAGCAGGGCGCCTGGCCCTCAGAGCCCAAGCCTGGGATTTTGGGGTGGGGTGGAGGGAGGGAGCTGGCTGTGAGTTGGGACTTGGGAATGCGTCTGACTTGGGTTCAAGTCTCAGATCCATGACTTGTTGCTTGTGTGGCCCTGAGTGAGCCCCCAACCTCTCTGTGCCCTGCGGCCTCACCCGTGATAAGAGGAAATCACCTACGAAGCAGAGCGAGGGCGCCCTGTCAGAATGCCAATAGGATCGTGAGTAGGCTGCGGCCTTCTCGGGAGGCTGTGACACACACGTGTTGACCGGGCAGTTTCTCCAAGGCCTGCACCTGGGTTGCCCAGAGCCCAAGCCAGTGCTGTGATGAGGACCAGTGCTTAGCAGTGACCCACAGGTGGCTCTCAAGACGCAGTAGCTAATCTGGGTTGGATGACTCATACCTATAACCCTAGCACTCCAGGAGGCTGAGTCAGGAAGATCACAAATTCCAGCCCACCCTGGACAACTTAGGAGTTAGTGAGACCTGTCTCAAAATAAAAAAAATTTTTAAAAAAAGGACTGGGGATGTAAATCAGTGTGACTGCCCCGAGTTCAATCTCTAGTACTGCAAAAGAGAGGGAAAGGTGGAAATACAGAGAGGAGGGAGAGAGAGACAGAGAGAAAGAGAGAGAGAGAAGTAACTATTAGGTTTTACTTTAAATAATTTTGGTAATAATAGTCTTATTTCTGGTTGGAACACCAGCTTGTAGAGTCCTCAGCTAATGATGGATCTTATGTGGTTCACACCCCTTTGACAGATGGGGAAACTGAGGGTTGGAGATGTAGGGGCATTTTCAAGGGTCACTCAGGAGGACATTGTGAAGGAAAGAAAAGAAAGCCACAAGCCAAGGGGACAAGCACATCCTTGAGCAAGGGGTCTTCTTGCCCACTGCCCCTTCTCCTTCTGCTTCTCCAGGCCCCCATGAGTTGGAGAGGGGTCCTGGGAGGAGCCCCATCCCCCCATGGCTCACAGGTGCTACCACCCCCACTCTGCCCTGGCCCCAGGCCAAAGGGACTTTTCATGACAGCTCAGAAGACAGCTCTGAGTAAATCTGGAACTTCTACACTGATCTGAGAATATTCCCCGGGGCCAGGCAGGGCCCCAGCAAGGGCCTCAGCTGCCAGGACACCTGCAGCAGGGACCCAGCCTGCAGCTCTCTGCAGCCCCAGCAAGGATCCAGCCACCAGAACCGTCCTCGGGGAGGCGAGGAACCCAAGTGCTCTCTTGCTGTGTGACCCCATGGTCAAGACTCTGGGCTTCTGTTGCCTCATGTGCCGTGGGCCTGATGGGGTAGACGGGGATGAGTCCCATTAACTTTCTCCAGTGCAGGCTGGTGACACTCAGCCTCCTTTGCCCAGGACGGGCAGCACTGCCACAGCTCCTGACCCTGTGGCCTCACACTGTGGAGGTCCAAAGCGTCTTCTTTCTTCTGTTTTGTCTCCGCCATCCTGGTGTAGGGAGCTGCCACCACAGCAGGGAAGAGGAGAGAGGCCTTGTGGTCCGGGCAGTGCCCGTGATGCCAGGCTGCACTGCGCGGCAGGAGTATGCTGGGGCCGGGCTGGGCTGCACTGTCGCCATCCAAGCAAGGTGGCACAGAGGAGTCCTGGGAGGGAAGACAGGCCAGGGTCCTGGAAGCTGACTCTGCAGAGGTTTGCAGCCTGGCAGGGGAGATCAGCTGAGAGGTCACACAGGCTGGACACGGCAGGCACTTCCCCCACGCCCGGCACCCCTGACTAACTGCTAACACACAGCACACGTGGGCAGTGTGCCCAGGGCCTGCTTCACACCTCACGAGTGGCCAGGTCCCATTTGGGGCTGTTGTCAGAGTCTCCCTTCCACCCACGACCGCTTGACCAGTTCTTCCCAGCCCAGCCCTAGAACCCTGCTTAGCTGGGAATGTGCATGTGATGCTGGCGAGCCAGGGCCCTGACTGCAAGGTCCCTGTCACTGTCTGCTGACAGCAGTCACTGTCACGCAGACTGTGAAACCGAGGGTGTTGCCCTGGGGGGGGGGCTCCTGGGGACAGTGACGAAGCTGCTGGGGAAACAGACCTCTCAGGGGCCACCTTGCATGGCCCTGCATGGTCACTCTTCACACTCCTGTTCACACAATCGTTATTCACCAGCTGCTCGCTGGCTACTTACTGAGTACGCACTGTGTTCAAGCGTACTAGGTGGACACACAGTGTCCACCTTTGGTGGACTAACACTTGGGTGGACAAACAGACAAATTACCCAGGCTCTGGGGCTGACGTTCCAGGCAGAGATAAGTGATAAACCCAAAATAGAGATAGTCACTAAAATAGTCCTGCAGTTTCTATGGAGGAGACAAACATGGCTCCGTGTGGTGCAGAGAACTACAGGGCAGATGCACTTCAGAAACAGTGGATGGGCTCTTGCAAGAAGCCATTTCATTTTCACTGAAGTTGACACCTGAGGATGAGAACGTGAACAAGCTAGGGAAAAGTATTCTGGGCAGAGAGCATGGTATGTGCAATGGTCCTGAGGTGGAAAGGAAACATTCAGTCCCAGATCTCGTCTCCTATGGACACAAGGCTCTTAATATGAGAAAGAAGCTCTTAATGTAAAGAAATAATAAAAGGTAAGCTTGGAGGATAGTCTGTGTAGATCCTATCGCTGACAATAACCCGTGACACTAGAAAGCATTCTCTGTCATTTAGTCATCCACACAGCACAGCACCTGCCTACTACATGCCAGGCACTGGGGAGTCCCTAGGGATGTGTGGCGGCGGAGAGCACATAGTCCCTGCCCAGATGTTGCACAGAACGTGGATGGAGCATCTCACGCCACGTTCTCTGGTGAAGGAATGGGTGCCAGAGGAAGAAGTGGCTCTCACTCACTGGAGATACCAGAGACTGAGAAGAGATGACATTAGAGCTGTGTTTTGAAGGTTGCGTAGGAGGTTGACAGTCAGCCGGGGAGAGTGGAGACTTGCAGTGGCTGAAAGAGGACTTGCAAAGGCGTGAAAGCCAGATGCATGGGGCATGGAGGAGCTGCCAGTAACCTGCCAGCTTGGAGCCCAGGATGAGTCCAGGAGGGGAGAGGGGGCATTAGGAGGCAAGGATTTCGAGTGCCAGGCTAGAGGAATCAGGGTTCTCCCTGAAGGGCCGTGGACTAGGGTGAAGTGATGTGGTGGGCGTGGAGCCCCGAGGAGGAGCGAGAGGACAGGAGGGAAGATAGCCCCGAAGACCCGCGGGGCCCAGGAGCCCTAGCCCCTGTTCCCCTCTCGGGAAGTCCCTAACTCGAGAACTTCTCCTTCCAGGGCCCGGCTGGCTCTTGTTTATGGCTCTTCTGGGGAGTCCCTGTTAACCCAGCTCATTTCTGCTTGGTCCCTGTGGGAAATGGGCCATTCTACTTTTACCCTCCCCCCTTTTCACTTTCACCCCGTGGTCCCACCCACCTGGATCACCGCGGAGGTGAAGACTGACTGGAGGAACTAAGCAGATCCCATTCCTTAAAGGGGGAGGGAAGCCAAGAACTTGGGCGCTCTCCAGCACGGCGAGGCTGTGAATGATGCTGCTGTGAACGCTCCGGGCAGCCTGCTGGTTTCCACGTGTATGTATTTATTTCTCTTTAGCCTGTGACCATGTAATGAAAGCACTGCGTTTATTGTGAAGCGAAGTTTTCCAAAGTGGAATATCAGTTCACACCCATCAAGCAGAAATATGGAAAATACTGAGCAGCCATGGAGAGTGTGGTTCTCTACACAGTTTCTAGGATATAGATATATAGATATATCTTCTCCCAGTTTGTTTGTTTGTTTATTTATTTTTGTCTTTTTGAGACAGGATCTTGCTACGCAGTTCAGGCTGCCTTTGAACTAACTCATTTTGTAGCCCAGGCTGGTCTCGAACTCGCAATAATCCTCCTGCCTCAGCTTCCTGCGTGCTGAGATTGCAGGTGTGCACCAGCACGCCCAGATCTCCCAGTTTATTTTATTTTCCGTTCTATTCTTGGAAACATTTGATGACAAAAATTCTTAATTTTAACTAAATCAAATTGACCAGTCTTTTGTCTTGATAGTAAAAGCTTTCTGCGTGTTATCTAAGAGCAGGTGCCAGCACTGAGGTTAGGAGACTATTATCCTGTTTTTTTCTAGATAATCTGTTGTTTTACTTTCACATTTATATCTGTAGTATATCTGGGATTTATTTTTAGTGTGAGATACGGGTTATTTTTGAAGGTGAATTAATCAACTAATATGCCATCATTTTTTAGTGACATGCTTTCCCCAGGCTTTTCATTGATGTATTTGTTGGAAATCAAGTGATCATTATATTTCTAGGGCCTCTATTCTTTTCTAGCAGCCAGTTTGTTTTTCTTTGCTATATTTTCTTGATTATTTTATAGGTCAGTATTCTTAAAATTGCCTAAACTATTTTCAACTTTTTGTGTCTCTATAATTATAAATTTTAAAATAATTTCATCAATTTCCCCCAAAGAAAATCCTGTTGGAGTATTTTTTAACTTTGTTATCTCTGAACTTTTAGTTCGACTTGGAGAAAATTGGACATGTTTAAATCTTCCAGTGCATGAACATAGCATGTACTTCCACTTATTTCTGTTTCTTTTACTTTATCTTTGTGATGTGTCATAGATTTTTATATATAAAGCTTGCCAATCAGACTCGTCTTTGAATATTTTATCTTTTTATGTTTATGTAAATTGCATAATTTAAAAATTTGATATTTGTTCCAATGTATGGAAATATGATGATTTTCTAAACATCTTATAACTTCATTGACCCATATCTCAAATTGGATTTCTAGATGTACATATAAGCGGTTACCAAACTCCAAATCAACTCACTTCTACTAACAACCGGATAAGAGACCTGTCTTGGTTTTGCTCTGGGACTCCATTTGGTTTGAGACAGATTCTCCCTATGTTGCCCAAGCTGGCTTCTAACCCCTGGGCTCAAGTAATACCCCCCCCCCCCGCTAGCTAGGACTACAGATGTCTTGCCGTGGCATCTAGCTTAGGTAGGGTTTCTTGCCTGGGCTTTTGTAACCTTTTTATGGTTCTTCCTCTGCTAACCATGTGGAGGAACGTATGTTGGGGCAAAGCAGAGTGCTGCAGGCTTCGATTTCATTAGGTTTGTTCTTTTTAACACTTAGCAATTTTTAAATGTATGATATGAAACTGTTAACTATGTGTGCATTGCTGGAAAACTGATCTCTAGAACTTTAGCTTGCATGAGTCAAACTTTACACCTGTAAAGCAACTGCTCATTTCTCTCTTCCCCTAGTCCCTGGCAAGTATCAGTTTATTTTCCGTTTCTGTGATTTTGATTACTTTAAGTACATTATGTAAGTGGAATCATGTAGCATCTGTCTTTTTGTAATTCTTTTATTTTATTTAGGCTAATTCATCAAGGTTCATCCACATTGTAGCCTATGACAGGATTTTCTTCCTTTGAAAGCCCAAATAATATTTCATCTGTAATTTCTTCCTTATCCGTTTACCTGTCAATGAATTTAGATTACTTGAACATCCTGGCTATTATAAATATTAGGGCAATGAACATGGGTACAAAAGTATTTCTTTTAGGTGCTACTTTAAATTCTTTTGGATGCATACCTGATGTTTCTATTTTTAATTTTTAAAAAAATAGCAAAGCTTTTATAATCTCACCAAAAGTGTAAAAGTATTCCAACTTCTTTACACCCCCACCAACACTGCTCGTTTAAAAAAAAATCCTAACAGAGTGACATATTTCATTGTAGTTTTGATTTGCATTTCCCTGATACTTAATGATACTGAAAATCTTTTTATCTGCGTACTAACCATTTGGGAGGGAAGGAAAGGGACATAGACTCTTCCGGCCACACTCCCACCAACCCAGCCCTTCCCACCAAGTTTCACCTCCCAGCGTCACACAAGGTAATTTGTTTCTATTTCCTGCTTGTTAAGTGTTTTTATTTTTCATTGTTAAATGGTACTGAATTTTGTCAAGTGCCTTTTCTTCGTCAACTGAGATGATCGTGTGGTTTTCTGGTCCTTTATTCTGTTAGTGTGGTGTATTGTATTTATTGATGATCATGGTTTGAATTGCCCTAGCATTTCAGGGATAAATCTTGCTTGGCCATGGCATATAATTCTTTTAATGTGCTGTTAAATTTGATTTGTTGATATGTTGCTGAGGACTTTTGCATAGGTACTCATCAACAGTATTGGTTGATGGTTTTCTTGCACCTTTTTCTGGCTTTTTTACCAATGCCTTACAGAATGAGTTTCGGAGGTGTTCCCTCATCTTCAGTTTTTTGCAAAAGTTTAGGAAGGGTTGCGTTAATCCTTTAAATGATTGGTAGAATTTTCTAGTGCTGGGAATTTCCTTTTGGGGGTTTTTTGATTACTGATTCAAAATCCTTTCTAGTTATAGGTCCATTCAGATGTGTGTGTGTGTGCATGTGTGTATGTATTTCAGCCCTGGTAAATTTGTTTCTAGAAATTTGTCAATTTCTTCAAAGTTAGTCAGTTGTGGCTGCATAGTTGTTCATAGTTTTTTCTTCTACACTTTATTTCTATAGCACGTCTATAGAAATAAAGTGTCACGTCTCCTCCTTCTTCATTTCTGACTTTAGGTACTTGGGTCTTCTCTTTATTCTCTTAGTCTAAGTGTTTGTCAATTTTGTTGATCTTTAAAAATACAATACAATTTTATATTTATCTAATGTTTAGTTTCCTTAACAATTTTTATTCTAACAATTTATCTCCTGAATATCTTGGTCTTTTCTAGGCATGCAATCCTTATATCATTCCAAATAAGTATAGTTTTCTAATCTTTATAAATTTGTCTCTTTGTCTTATTGTGCTGTTTGCCATCTCTAGGCCAAGGCATTTTGGGTTTGTTGTTGTTGTTGTTGTTCTTAGGAAGAAAGTGTTTCATATTTGGCCACTAAGAATAATGTTAGTTGTGTGTGTGTGTGTGTGTGTGTGTGTGTGTGTGACAGAGAGAGAGAGAGAGACCCTTATCAGTTGTCAGATTAATGATTAAATCTGTTTATAAGATATAGAAATCATATTTTCTAACAGATTTCAAAAATCACACATAGGTATTGTAATCCACTCAACATGTTTTCTGAACCTATAAAGTGATCATATAAAATTTCTTCTTTTTTCTGTGATTAGATTACTGATTTTTTCTTTTTAGTATTATATTTACTAATACACACTAATATTGCAGATTAATGAGTTTCACTGTGACATTTCCACACATGCGCATCTACCCTCCCTTCTAGTCTCTGTCCCTCCCTAGATCACTGATTTTTCAAAGTCAAATGAATCTTATGTTTTTAAAATAAATCAAAGCACCATTATTCCTGGCTCAGAATTTTTATATTTTATTCACAAGAAAGATTGACCTACAATTTTATTTTATTTTAATGTCAGTTTTTGCCATCTTTAACTCCAGTGCTGAGTTTGTTTGTGCTTAGTGAAAGTATTGTTATGTTATGTTTGAGGTTAAGCCAGGTATTTCACCATTTGTTTTTCTTTTTTTTTTTTTTAATGTCATCTACGCTTCGTTCCCCCTTCCTTCTTTTTTGTCCTGATTTTAAAATAATCAATTATTGGGCTGGGAATTTAGCTCAATGGCTTAAGTGCCTGCCTGGCAAGCGCAAGGTCATGAGTTCAATCCCCAGTACCGAAAAAAAAAATAAAATAAAATAAAATAATCAATTATCTAAAATTACTATTCCGTATTTTCTGTGGTTGGTTTGTTGTACTTTCTTTCTTACCTTTTTATTAGTATCTCTTTGCCTTACATAATGATTGTACTCATTGTGGGAGGGGCACATGTGCATAACACATCTTAATCCTTTTATTCCTCTCCTGCCCTCCTCTGCTTATCCCCTTCTTCTGTTGTACTTTCTTTGATGCACCTTTTTGTGCTCATCTTCAGATAACGTGTATACCTGATTTTTTTAAAAGTCTGCCTTAAGTTAGTACTTTTACCACTTCCTGGATACTTTGGCTTCAATTACCTTGTATTACCTCTGGGGTATCATGCGCATGTGTTTTAATTCTCCATATGGTTTAAACTCTGACCTTGGTGTTTTAAGGAATTAATATTTATCTATGCTTATTCTCTGTTGCTCTTCATTCCTTTCTACAGCGCCCTGCTTCTTATCTCAAATTATTTCTTTGGCCTGAAAAACTCACTTGAGTATCTCTTTAAGTGCATATCTACTAGTGACAAATATCTGTTTTTGTGGAGTTTTCAAAATCTGAGTAAGTCATTTTTAACCTTCACTTTCAAAAGTTTTTAATTAAAATATATTTCATAGGCCTTTAAAACCACCATTTGGGTGTATAATTTGATAGATTTTAGTACGGTATATTCACACAGTTGTGTGAACAGCGTCACTCTCTGACACTGTCACTCAGAACAGTCATCGCTCTGCATGGCTCTGCAAGGAAACCTCATAGCTAGTATCTCCACCCATAAGCTCAACCTTCCTGTTGTTGTCATTTTTGTTTCATTTCATTTTGTTTTTTCGAGACAAGATCTCACTGTGTAGTTCAGGCTGGCCTTGAACTCAAAGTGATCCTCCTGCCTCAGCCTCCTAAGTGCTGGGGTTATAGGCATGCACCACCATGCCCAGCTACAATCTCAGCATTTGACAACCTATTTTCTGTCTCTATGGATTTGCCTACTCTGGACACTTTGTATGAATTGAATTGTACGGTGTTTGAGCTTTGGTGTTTATTCATGTTGTATTGATAGATCATGCTCCTTCATAGCTATGCAAAATTATGTCATCTGGATATTGTACATCTTGTCTATCTGTTCACCAGTTAATAGATTGCTTCCAAATTGTGACTATCACAAATAATGTTGCTAAGGTCATTTGTATACAAATTTTACTGGCGTTATTGTTTTATATAATGGTAAAAGAATTCAGTTCTTTTTGCTATATACCTAGGAGTGGAATTGCTTTGTCACTCTGATTTAACTTTAGAGAAACTGAGAAACTATCTTCAGTAGTGGCCAAATCATTTTATATGCCCACTTACAATGTGCAACTGTTTACATTTCTCTACTTCCTCACTCACGCTTATATTATTGTTATTGTGGTTGCAATCACCATCCCAGGAGGTAGGAAGTGGTAGCTCGTTGTGACTTTATTTGAAGTTTCCTGATGCCTAGTGATATTGAGCTTCTTTTTGGTGTTTGTCATTTGTACATATCCTTTGATGAAATATCTAAGCAAATTTTTGTCTATTTTAATTTGAGTTCTATGTCATTCAGCTCTCGAGTCCCAGGAGTTCTTTAAATGTGATCAATATTAGTTCTTTAGCACAAACACTATCTGCAAATACTTCTTCCCATTCTGTAACTGCCTTTTTACTTTCTTATTAGTGTCCTTTCAAAAACAAATGTTTTAAATTTTTATATACTCCATTGTATCCACTTTTTCTTTATTTCCTTGTGCTTTGCATATTATATTTAAGAAACTATTGCCTAATGTAAGGTAATTAAGATTTACATCTATGTTTAAAACTTGAATACTTTTACCTTTTATATCTAGTTCTTTGATCAATTTTGAGTTGATTTTTGTACATGATGTGAAGTAAGAATCTAACTTCATTATACTGGATGTGAATACCCATTTTCACCAGTACCTTTGGTTTAAAGACTCTTCTTGCCCACCCCACCCCCACTGAATTATTTCACACCCCTTGTCAACACTCAATTGAATATAAATGTATGGACTTATTTTGGACTCTCAACTTGATTCCATTGATCTATACGCATGTCTGCATATCAGCACCACGCCGTGCTGATTAATGTAGCTTTGCAGTAAGCTTTGGAACTGGGAAGTGCAAATTTGCCCACTGACTTCTTTCTCAAGATTGTTTTGATTAATAATAGTTCCTTACATTTCCCTATGAACTTTAGGATTAACACCCCCCAAAACTCCAGCTGGGATTTTTGCAAATCAATTTAGGGCCAGTGGTGGTGAACCTGTGGCACACAAGCCATAGCAGGCTGGCTGTTAGCACCGAAAGCGCTGAAAGTTACAGTATCTCCAATCTAGGTAGTCGCTTCAACAGCATTGTCTTTTAATCCATGAACACATCAGTGTATAGCCTCCATTTATTTAGTTCTTCTATTATTAGTATTCTTTTTTTTTTTTTGGCACCGGGGATCGAACTCATGACCTCGTGCCTGCCAGGCAGGCGCTTAAGCCACTGAGCTAAATCCCTGGCAATTATTAGTATTCTTTATAATTTTCAGTGTACTAATCTCATTCTAATAAACTAGTCTTGCAGTAACCTAATAATTGTTAAAATTTATTCCAATTATATTTATTTGGTGTTATTTAAATGAAATATCTTTCTTAATTTCATCAGATTGTTCATTGGCAGTGTATAAAATATAACTGATATTTAAATATTGACCTTGTATCTTACAGCTTGCTGTACTCATTTATGAACTCAAATAGTTTTTTGTGAATTTGTTTGGTGTACATAACTTTAGATTTTGCATAAACAAGATGCTATTATCTAAATCTAGAAATAGTTTATCTCTTTCTTTCCAACCTAGATGACTCTCCTTCCTTCCTTCCTTCCTTCCTTCCTTCCTTCCTTCCTTCTTCCTTCCCTTCCCTTCCCTAGTTGCCTTGGCTAGCACCGCTAATAAAATACTTCATAGACATCATGAGGATGAATCTTTTTTTTTTTTTAATCCGTACTGGGGATCGAACTCACAACAGCATGCTTGCAAGGCAGGCGCTTATGCCACTGAGCTAAATCCCCAGCCCCATGAAGATCAATCTTTGTCTTGTTCGTGATTTTAGGGGCAAACCTTTCAGTTTTTCACTATTAGATATGATGTTAACTGTGGAACTTCATAGATTCTTTTATCAAAGTGATCTTGCCTTCATTTTTCTTTTGTTTTTATTTTTTGTCTTCACTTTTAAAGGATATTTTTGCTGTATATAAAATTCTAAGTTGTATTTTTAAAATTTCATGAGATCTTGAGTTCCAGCCTTTGCAATATGTACACACACACACACACACACACACAAGAAAGTAAAATAACTTCAGCTTCTATAATAAACTTTTCCAGTGCTCACTTCCATAGCACACTGAGCGACATTCTCAGCTCTTTTTACAATTTTGAGACAGGATTTCACGAAGTTGCCAAGCTGGAATGGAACCTGTGATCCTCCTGTCTCAGCCTCTTAGAGTGCTGGGATTACAGGAACGTGCCACCAGGCCTGGCTGGTAAAGCTGTTGGAATCTGTGGCTTAATGTCTTGTTAGTTTAGAAAAATGTCTAACCAGTATCTTCACTATTCCCCTTCGCTTTTTTCTCTCTGTTTCTTAACCCTAGATGTGTGTACACTATATCTTTTCAAAGTGTCACACATCTCTTTTGCTCTTTTGTGCACTTGTATTTTCCTCGGTACGCCTCCATCCGGGTGTTTTCTGTTGACCAACCTTCCAGCTCACTAACCCTTTCTCTGGTGTTTCAGGTATGTTGCTAAATGCACCTCTTCAGTTCTTACAAATTTCAGTTGGTATGGTTTTCTGTCCTAGGAATTCTAGTTTTTAAACAGATTCCATATTTCTGGTAGAATTCTTGGACATACAAAGCGTAATTTTAAATCATGTTTGCTAATGTCATTTTCTCAATCATCTGTGTGTTTATTTCTTTTGCTTTTTTCCTTTGCTTAGTTGTTTGTTATTTGATACAATTTCCTAGCTTGTCTTATAATTTCAATTGAATGTGGGACATTGTGTCTGAAAAACACAGAAACTTTGGAGAAAGCTAACTTCTAGTAGATTTTAATTTTCTTCTGAAAGGCACGTAGCATATGAGTAGAAAGCCTTGATATGGTCAAGTCTGAACTCTTCCCAGGCTTTCCTTCACTCCCACAGCATAGCCTCTTCTGCGTAATACTCGCTAGGACCCATATTTCCTACCAGACCCTGAACCCCAATTCTTCCTTTGTAAAACTGCCAAAATGTCCTCTTAGTGTTGTAGCCTAATTCATGGCATGCTGCTCATTCTCATTGTGACGGGAAGAGAAATTGCATGCAAAGTTTCAACGATTTGCCTTCTTTCAGGGACTAGACAGCTTGGTGGTTGTCTCATGCAGTTTTTATTTCCTATTCAGGAGTTGCCCTCAGTGAGCGGATTAGTCTGATACCAGATATTCCAAAAGTGGAAGTCTTCTCCCCACATGCCATTACAAAACTTGTGTTTAAAATGTTATAAGGTAACTTGATCATCTAAAAAGACATATATAATAATATAATCGTAGCCAGGGATAATGGTGCATACCTCTAATCCCCACCCTGTGGGAGGCTGAGGCAAGAGGATCACAAGTTATATCTATCCTGGGCAATTTAGTAATCCTGTCTCAAATTAATAATAATAATAATAATAATAATAATAATAAATTAACACCTATGATAATTTCACCAAATTGTTGAGATCCCTGGATATCCTTTCTTCTTATACTCCCTTTTTTCCTACACTGCTCAAAACTTGGATGTTTACCCAAATTTGTCTGTGCTGTTATGACGTATGCACGTTCTCTTAAATGATACCCACGCTTGCTTTCTGTGGTTTGCAGTGTGATGTGCACGGTGTTATTATGCACAGGCTCGCCTCTGACTTGCTAGGGTTTTTACTCCACTTTGTCTTTGTGACGGTCATTGGCTTTGTTGTGTGCATCAGTGGATGATTCATGTTCACCCTGAGCCATTACATCACGATTTATGATTTTCATTCTCCTGATGATGGATACGGAGTTTGTTTCCAGTCTTCCTCTACCAAAACCAGTGCTGCTGTGAACACCTCCGCGAACACTTCTGGTACGCCTGCGCAGTGTCTTTAGCAGTGCGTGTAGGAGTGACACGGCCAGGTCTCGGGAAGGCACGTATTTGCATTTATTAGATCACACAAAACCATTTTCCGGGCCATTTGTACTAATTTACATTCCGCTGGCTGTGAATGCGAGCCTCCATTAGATCATATCCTCAGCTCCATGTGAGGCAGCCAGACTTCTATTTTTTGCCAATCTGATAACATTTAAAAGCTCTGTCACTGTGGTTTTTATCTGCATGCCTCTCTTCACTGTGGAGTTAAGCAGTCTATGTTCCCATCATAGCACTTACTTTGGTCTGATTTCCTAACCCCAAGCTTTTCCACCTCCCCTCGACCTCCTGAAATATGGCCAGCTTTTAGTCTGAGTTACTGCATCCCCAGAAATCACTCCTTTGTGCTGGTATCCATAAGCCTATGGGGCTTTCCTTAGGGCAACGTGGTTAGTGTTCACAACAAGCCTGCAGCAGAGACTGTGACCCTCATTCTTTATCCGTTGAGAGAAGAGAGGACGAGAAGAGGTAGGTAACCTGCCGAAGGACACGGAGCTGGGATCTGGCAGATTCCAGGTCGGTGCCCTCTGCTCCTCCATAGGAGCCTGAAGAGGCAGAGCCTCAGGGCTCTCACAGCGAGAGGCCCTCAGGCCCCCTCTGTCTTCCCTGCAGAGGACACCTCTGGGGTCTGGTCTGCCTGTGGGGACGGGTTGCTGTTGCCCTCCAGGCCAGCTTGAGTGGGACAAGCCATCAAGGGCTGGATTCGGGACTGGTAGGGACTGTGTGAGGAGGGAGGGACGACAAGCTCTTGTCACTCAAGGCCGCTGTTTCCCAGAGGTGAGCAGCCCGCTGAGCTGGGGTACAGATTCTAGGCTCTTTTCTCCACTCAAGGCAGTTGAGCAACATGGAGTTTTGGGTGCTCATGTAAATGAAAGTCCAGATGTGGGATCCCTCTGCAGAGCGGTTAGGGTTAGGGTTAGGGTTAGGGTTGGGGTTAGGGTTAGGGTTAGGGTTAGGGTTAGACTTTTACCCAAAGACAAACTGAGTCTCCAGCTCCTACAAGTCCTAGGCAGGTAGCAGGGGCTTGCTAGAATGCCTGTCTTTTCCTTTCCTTGAATTTAGCTTTTAAGTTTCCTTGTACTTAGATTTATGGCTCAAGAAATTCTTGAGTAACGTTTACTGTGTGCCAGGCACTGCTCTAAATGCTTGATGAATATGACTGATTTAGTGCTCCCGAGGCCCCCTGAGCATGGTGCTGTTATAACTATCTCCACTTCACGGACCAGGACTTGGGACCCAGGAAGTTTAGGTCGCCTGCCCGTGGCCACACTGTCTGTCCATGGCAGTGAGAGGGTTTGAGCGGTCTGTGCTTCAGTCAGCGTGACACATGGTGACTTGCTGTTTCATCCGAGTTGTCTGTTGATGGGAGTGATATCAAATTTTCTGTTGAAACAGGTTTATTGGAGTGAAAATAGAAGGCAAGGTAAAGATAAATAGCAAGTAGATAACGGCACCAGCGAAAACCCTAAAGGTCATTATATGAGCGGTGAGAGTTCTGCAGCATTCTAGCAGGGCTTTAGGGACAGAGCAGGCAGGCCAGGAAAGCTGAGTTTAAGGGATGAGAGGGGAACAGTTATTCAAGGAGAGGACTGAGTTCATGCAAAGGTGGAGTCAGCATGGGGTGCGGGGTGCTGGGGAGTCATTCAAGGCAGCTGGCCAGTAAGAGCAGGAATCCTGGGCCTAGTCTGGTACTTTGCAGTTGAGGAAGCATTGTCATATCTGCTCTCCCACTGCCATTCTTAGCTGCCAGGTGCAATAGACAGCATTGTTCCTATTTCAGAGATCAGTAACTAATCTGAGAAAGCTATTCATGTGCCAAGATCCACTGGCTTCCGGTTCTAGGCTCTTTTCTCCACTCCTCAACATCAGGTATCTTTGGCAGCAAGCAACAGAAATATAATTCAATGCAGTTGAGCAATATGGAGTTTTGGGGGCTCATGTAAACAAAAGTCCAGATGTGGGTATCAGGTATGGCTGGATCCAGGTCCTCAAATGCTTCCATGGGTACCCTTAGTCTCCATATCTCAGTATTTCCATGCTTTGCAAACAGGCTTTGTCTAAGAGGGGACCACAATGGTTACAAGATACCAGCAGATATCCCCAAGAGAGGAAAATTCCGTGATTGTCTCATTGATTGGCCTAACCCTGGGTCAATCCCTATGTGACAAGTGATCTTTGGATTTACCAGAGTGGGTCTGGTGTCCATTTATGGGTAGAGGGTGGAGTCAGTGCACTCAGCCACAGAGATGGGGACCCAGTTTAAGGAGCACTTCAGAAGAAAGGGGAAGGATGCCAGGTGGACACAGGCAGCAGGTGCCTCCTCAGTATCCCCAGGAAGGCTAAGGTGAGGATCTGGGAGGGGAGGAAGAGGAGCCTTAAGTCTTGGCAACATGGGTTGTGCTTCTTCCTGTGGTTGCCATGGAGCCAACTAGGAGTGACACAGACAGAGCTCTGCTGGGCCCTGGGCTGGGATGCGGTCAGAGGTGGATGTGCTAGTGAGGGGCAGATATGACCCCAACACCTGTGACCAGAGGTCACTTCAAGGGTTAATAACAGGGTGTCTTAGTCTATTTTCTGCTGCTGTAACAAAGTCCCTGAGATCTGGTATTTGGCTCACAGTTCTGGAAGCCTGGAAGTCCTAGATCATGCACTAGTGTTTGCTCTGCACCTAGTGAGGGCCTCAGCATGTGCCAGGAGCATCTTCAGAGAGAGAGAGAAAGTGGGCCAGTGTGGGCCACCTTGCCTCAGAAAACCCAAGCTGCCTCCAAATACCAGCAACACGGGAACTGAGAGGTTGTTTCCAAGCAGCTGAAATAGTATCCCCCAGGCGCACAGCTGCTGATTGGAAAAGTTTTGGCCCCACAGCCTGCGTCCCCTTTTCCCATTGCTTCTTTGGTGACTTTATTATTCAGTTCACACCGAATTGTTAATAAGAGCGTAGTAGGATCTAGGAGACCCCCAGGAGAGGGGTCATCTTTGTGTGGGGTTCATGGTGGTACTGTGACATGGCCCTTGCATGGAGCCTCTCCAGCCTCCACGTCACCTCCATCTCACTGTCCTTCCCAAACAGACCCAGAACCGCTGGGCAAAGCATTGCACAGTGTCAGGAGGGCCCCTGCATTGCTAGTCTGGGGAGGGGGGGTCGCTCCTCTGCCCAGGGCATCAAAGGCTGCTCTTCCCAGAGAGGCTTATTCAGGGGTCCAGACAGTCTTGTTCCACGTTGGCTAGAATCGGGGGTCCAGGTTGCTCTGTATGGTTGGCCTGGGTTTTCTACTGGCTCTCCAGGGGGCTAGCCTGGGCTTTGAGATAGAGCAAATACTTCATTATCAGGCTAACCCTATCTTAAATATTGGACAGCACTGTCCTTGATTGGTGAGACTGGATTTGTTATAGTAAAAAGTCAGTCTGCTGGGACAACGTCTTCATGGGTGTTTTGTGGCACAGAGGACTCAGACTGCTGTTCGGTGGATGCTACTTTCCAAATCAGTCCTTCTTCTTTCCCTTCTCCCCCCCCGCCCCATCCATATAATGTAGACAGGTGAATGCACGTGTCAGATTTCATATGCCATAGGCTTAGCAAGGCCAGCAGAATAGCAGCCCTTTCCCTCTTGAGTCTCTCACTGTGACTGCTAAGCAGGACAGAAGCACGTGGGAGAGTGGGGAGAGATTCGGGAGAAACCAGACATTTCTGAGGGGCAGGAAGCCTTGGGGTTATCCATAGTCCCTCAGACCTTGTTTCTTTGAGGCAAGTGCTGGAATCTGCAGCAGGTCCTCCAGAGAGGGTAGGAGTGGGAAGGAGGCTGCCGGACCCTGGCCACAGGCTGAGCTCACCCTCCTGCTGTGCTGCGCTCTCTTGCAGGCTCCCGCAGGCTTGGAAATTCAGCATGCAACCGAGGGGCTGGGTCGCTGCTTTTCTCCTGCTGATGCTCCAGGGCGGTAAGTAGCTGCCACATGATGTGTTCCTGTGTGTGTGTGTGTGTGTGTGTGTGTGTTTCTTCCCCCAACCAAGCTGAGCATGTGTGGGGCTAGAGGTACCCGCCCAAACCCTGTGACACCTGCCACCTCACCTAAGACTGCTACAGCCCCAACACCCAGTTCTCCATTAACAAGAACCCATCCAACCAAAGAGTTCTACTGACCAGAAGCGGGCGCAGGAGTCTCACGGCTTGGATCTCCAAGTCTTATGCTGGAGACACCAGCGATGTCACTGCTCTTGGCTGTGGCTGGCGACCCACCCTCAGGGACACAACTCCCGGCTTTGCACTAACTTCTGTTTCTCCGTATGTAATAACTCTCCTTGGAGATGTTTCTCAACATTCCCTGGATGCTCGGCAGGCTCTGATGCTCCCCCAGGATGGAGAAAGGGAGACAGACACGAAAGGCCCAGAGGCCTGGACAGCCAGGGGTGCAGCAGTCAGAGGAAAAAAGGTCAGAGACGAGAGCCAGGCAAGGTGGGAGTCCCACTGAACGGGGAGGTCCAGGCCTGAGACCAGGAGGCCTTCCTGGAAGAGGTGGCTGCAGTGGCTGGACGTGCAGAGTCCTCCAGGCAGAGTGGAACTCAGCCCCTGCTTTGCTGAGTCAGAGGCATTTGCTCTGGTTTGCACCAAAAGACCCAGAGCCCCAAATAGCTCCTTCAGGAAACAGATGTCGGGTTTTTATTTTCCTTCTGAGTGGCAATGACCTTCCCCTCCCCTGCTTAGCTCTGGGAAGCCTCTGGTCACCCACCCCTGCTCCATGCTCTATGAGAGCAAATCCAAGCCCCTGCTGCTCGGATCCCATATTACCCTGTCCTCCTGCCAGCTCCACCGCGTCAGCATTGCAGTGAAGCCCAGTCTTCCAGCGAGGAAACTGAGTTTCGAACCTGAGCGAGTCCTTCCCTCTGCTCTGTGTCATGTCCTGGTGATTGCCACAGACAGGCAGCAAGGGTGGCACAGGTGTGACCCATTTAAATGCCTCCCAGCTCTGAGGGCACCCATATCTCCAGTTAAGGAGTAGGGACAGGAGTAACTGTTTCTGGTGCCTTGTCCTCTGTCACCAAACTGGGGACAAAATGACCACTTTGATGCCTCTTGGCTTCCTGTATGCTTCCACAGCCCCAGCCTGGGTGGCCCTGGGTCTGCCCAGGCTCTTGTGGGCACTGACTAGCTTCTCACTTGCTGATCCCTGAGGCCATCCCCAGGGCTCTCCTCCTCCTCAGTATGTGCTTCACCCTGGGGATAAAGACTGTCCGTGGGGAACCTGAGCCCAGCTGAGAAAGGCAGCCTCTCTCCCAGTCACTGGAACCCTAGGGGACCAATGGAGATGACACAGCCATGAGGTGAGGCTGCAGCCCTGAGCTAGGATCTGACAAAGTCGGTCCTCTGTCCTCCACCAAGTCCCCAGACAAGCCACCCCCTGCATCAAGACTCACTTCCACAAGTCAGATCTGTGGCAGAACTGCCCACGAGAGCCAAGTTGGAAAGGTTCTGAGGCCACAGTGGGGGAGGGTGGCAACCGACTGGCCATGTTGGCCATGCACTTGGATGTGGAGAACTGGCCCAGGCGTGTCTGGCTTTCCTGGGAGAGAATCTCAGGGCCCAGATGCCGAGAACCAGGAGAGACACACTAACCGCAGAGCCTTGAGCTCTCCTCCCTGCGGTGGGGATGGGACTGGGTGAACAGACGCTTCGAGCCATAGTTCTCCTGGTTCTGAATTCAGGTTCAGACCAAGAGTGATCCCAGGGAGGAACACGCCTCACCTTCCGGTTGTCACATGTCAGGGAAAATTAGGAAAGAGCCACTGACCGAGGGAAACGTCAGTTAGGGTATGGGGCACGGGCCTGCGATTCCAGCACCCTAAAAGGCTGAGGCAGGGAGGGTCTCATGTTCAAGCCTGGCCTGGCCAACTTAGTGAGACCCTGTCTCAGTTAGAAAGGGCTGGGGTGTAGCTCAGTGCGAAGGCCCTGAATCCAATCACTGATACGAGAGGGGGAAACAAGGCAGGGAAAGGGTGAGTTTTAGTACAGGGTAGAGAAGAAATGGCTGATTTTACAAAACAGAACTGAAGATTTTTAAGCTTTATTTTGTCAAATATTGAATAGAATTTAAACAGCAGTTACATCTGTTTTAGAACAGAGTGAGTAACTCTTCCAACTCGGTCACCTGACAGGGCGCTCCTTGCATGACTTCTTGGTGGCAGTGTGTCAAGGTGGCAGCAGGTTGATGCAGACATTTCTGCAGATCTCTTAAGTCCTCCGTGGTTTTTCTCATGCTTTGTCGCTTTAGAAAGCACTTTCAGCCAGCTAGGGCCAGAGGGCCAGGGTCCTGCCAAGCCACCTGCCACCAGCGAGGCCTCCTCCCTGTGCAGGCCGTCGGATAGTATGTCGTCAGGATCGCATTTGGAAGCCTCATGGGGTCCTGGCCCTCTGGGGGATGTGCAAGCTCAGCGTTCCCTGCATCTGGGGAGCTCAGGCCATGCTACCCTGAGGGCCGCACTGACCTGGGAGCCATATCCAGGGCCCCAGAGAGGACGCAGAGGTGGGACAGCTTCCTTATTCTGCTCCACAGAAGCAGAGCCTGGGCCGCGTGACCAGCCTTGAAGCAGTGGCACTTACAATCCCCTGTGTCCCAGACCTCACCTTGGGGGCCCCTGGGTCTCCGTATTGATTCTGGCCCTGGGACACCAGGGTTCCAGGGAGCCCCTCACTAGACCCCTCTCTCCCTGCCCTCTAGGCTGGGGCTGCCCGGCTCTCGACTGCTACACCGATTACATCCGGACCATCACCTGCATCATGGAGATGCGGACCTTCGGCCCCAGCACACTCACTCTTACCTGGTAAGTGGCCGGGCCTTGCTGGGAAACCATGGGCTGTGGACCTGCAGGGAGCTTGGTCTGAACCACTTCCAGGGCTCCCTCAGGGATCTTACTCCAGGAATAGCTCTGTGAGCTGGGGCCACTCTACCCACCTGACCCACAGCCACTGTCACTCACAGGACTTGGCTGGCACACGCAATGGAGGCCACAGGGCTGCTCTCCCCAGCCCCAAACAGGCCTGACTGTTTTTGATAGGGCTGGACGGCCAGATTCCCACAGGACTTGTCAAGCACTTAGCAGGTGCCAGGCCCCCTACTGTGTGCTTCATATGAATGATGGATGAATCCCTTCCAACCCTCGCAGTTATTATTCCCATTTTCCAGATGAGCATGCTGACGAGGGTCAGAGAGGCTAAGCACCTGGCCCAGGGTCAGGTAGCCAGTGAATGGTGGAGCTGCCCAAGACCAAAACCCACAGGTCCTCATTCGCACCCCTGCAGCCCAGGATAAAGGCTACCACCTCCTGTTCTGTTATCCCTGACTCATTCATCACTCCAAACACATTTATTATGCTCCTCTGGTCCTGTGGGGCTCACACCTGCAAGGTCCCAGATGTCTTAGAACAGACATGGCACAGAGGGGTGGCAGCTGGGGGACAGACAAAGAACGAACACTGGAGCATGGGGTGGGGAGGGGTGGAGAGGGTCTCTCCAGCCACGGCTGTCAGGTCTAGCCTTTCTGGATGGGAAGTGGTGGCCACTGAGTGGGAAAGGGCAGGGCAGGCAGGTGGATGGCATATGCAAAGGCCCTGTGGGTGAGTTTGAGGACTAGCCTGCAGCTGGCTAATAAACCAGGGGAAGTAACAGGCAAAGAAGGTGGGAGGGAGTCAATAGCTGACTTCACTGTGTGGCAGTAAGTAAGAGCTGCTGGCGGGTTTCAGGCAAGGAGGTGACAGGAGTTTCTAAACGTCCTCACTAACTGTTATAGGAGAAGGGGGTAGATCTCAGGGGCTGTTGGACAGGAAGGGGACCCAAAGTGCTTAGATCCCTTCTTGAAGGCAAAACTCAACTGTGGGAACAGAGACATAGCCGGGCTTGGTCCAGTCGAGATGGCCAACGGTGAGAGCTGCTGTCCTGGGGGAGGTAGTGAGTCCCTGGTCCCCAGGAAGCACGCAAGCTAGGGCTGGACACTATCCCTCAGGAAAGCTGCAGGGAAAGGAACCCCTCCCTGGAAGGAGATGGTTGGGTCAGGTGACCGCACCCCACCCCAGTCCTCCCAGCCCTGACCACTGAGCCCTACTGGCCTCCACTCGTGACCAGCGTCTCTGTCTCCCAAGGCAAGACCCATATGTGGAACTGCAGGACGAGGTCACCTTCTGCAGCCTGCACAGAGCCAGCCACAACGCCACACATGCCACATACACATGTCACATGGACGTGTTCTCCTTCATGGCCGATGACAGCTTTACCGTCAACGTGACGGATGAGTCTGGTGACTACTCCCAGGAGTGCGGCTCCTTCCAGGTGGCTAACAGAAGTGAGTGCCCCTCGGCCCCACCTCCCCATCAAAAGGACCTGTCCTTCCCTCCCTGCCCCTGAGAGTTTGCTTTTTAGATGCACTAGATTTTACTATGGTGTGATGGGCTGTAACGCCTCAGAAAGGCAGTAAAGGATGAGAGGGAGCTGGGCTGGGGATCCCTGCCTGCCTCTGTGATCTTGGTCAAGGCTTGCTCACCTCTGGTGTGTCACCCTGGATCCCAGAGATGAGGCGGGTGGAGGGCACTGGGTCACCAGAAACTACCTCCCAAATTTCCTCCCCTTCACGAGCTCCAGTGAGCCCAGAAACTTCCCTCCAGGCTGGAGGTGGGAAGGGCCTGGGGGAGCTTTGGCTTGTGTGTGTGTCTGTGTCTACATGTGTGTCTGGGTGTGTTCGTGTGTGTGTTTGTGCATCTGCGTGTCTGTCTCAGTGTATGTCTGTGTGTGTGTCTGGGTGTGTCTGTGTTTCTGTGAGTGTGTCTGTGTGTCTCCACGCATGTGTGGATGATGTGTGTCTGCACATGCTTGCACCTTTGATCAGCCCCCACACATACACAGCCTGCGGCAGGCGTCCTGGCCTCCTCAGCACCTCCTCAGTACCTCGTCAGCACTGGGGCTTCTCTCCCCAGACTCCCAGGGCCCTGCCAGGGTGTGGCCAGTGGTCTGAGATTCACACCTTGCAGAGTGAGCACCACCCCTCGGAAGGTGTGAGCTCGGCTTCGGATTCACACACACCCGGGCACACATAGATGCAACCCCCACCCAGGCACGGACTCAGCGTCTCCCCAGCTCACACACCTGGGCTGCCAAAGGCCTCCACAGATGTCTCCCTGTGCCCCTGCCACCGGTGGCACACTCAGCTCAAAGCACAGATGCTCACAGCCACGAGGGCCAGGCTTGTTGAGACCCCTGACACACATGCTCTGCCTCTCCGAGTGTGCGGGCAGCCGTGGCCTGCTCCCGCAGCACTGACCTCCCCGGGGTCTCTGGCTGTCACAGGCAGGGACAGGTCAGAGCCCAGAAGGGGCTGTCACTGCCCTCGCAGGATGGGCACCTCTGAGTAGCATTTGTTTGCTCCCCGCTCTGGTTTTTTCTCCTGCTCCTGACAGGAGCCTCCCTAGCAGGCTCTTCTGGCCCCCAGGTGTCTCTGCCACCTGCAGGGTGGTTCTCAGTGCCTGGCTTCCTCTGAGAGCCTCATCACCCAGCCCAGGCTGCGCAGGAACCTAGAGAAGAGGGCTCCCCTCACAGGCGGAGGATGCAAAGCACTCACAGTGTCCTCACCCTGCAGCCACAGTCCGAGTCCCCAGAGTGTTTCAGAATCACAGGCAGCCTCTCGGTTCTCTGCATCGCTCTGGAGCCCCCGAAGGTGTGCTGGTTAATCTGACAGATCCGTGCTGAGGACCCCTGCGCACCAGGCTCTGTGCTCGGGGCTGGAGCACAGAATGGACCAGGAGGACAAAGCCCCGCCCGAGGACTGAAGTGCAGAGGGGGAGGCAGGCAGACGGCAAGATGAGCCGCAGGGGGAAAAAGGGCATGGCCGACGGAGGGAAGCCCACGGCGGGTGGGGCGGGGTCTTTCACCAACAGAACCCCGTCGCTTCCTCCCCTGGGGCTACCACCTTCTCTGTGTAGCTGGAGAGGTTTGAAGTGCCGAGAGTCAAGAACTAGGACCTCTTACAGGAGGGGAAGCTAAGGCACACCACATGCCGTGTCCCTTCCAGGTCCATCGGGCAAATGCGGAGTGAGTGGACTCTGACCACCATCGGGGTCACGGTTCCCTGGGAAAGCTGGGGGTCACACACAAGTCAGGGCTGTCTAAGCCACGGGGACAGCCAAGCCGCAGTCACAGGGACACTGCAGGGCGTGCGGCCAGTGTGCCCAGCATTGGGCAGACGGCCCTCAGTCAAGGGCAGCCCCGTCACTGGCCTGAAGAGTCTTCCATCCTCCGGGAGGCTGGGTCACAGCAAAGGACACGTCCTTTAGAACCGAAACTGAGCGTGAATGGATCGGGCCAGTACACTGCTTAGAAAGCCGGGGTGCTTATGGCCAGGTGGGGCTGGGGGCACTTTGTGCCTCACCAGATCTTCCTTACCCTGAGCTCAGTCTCACCCTGTTTTATCGGTCTGGGTTTTTCTTCGCAGTCAAGCCGGCTCCTCCTTTCAATGTGACCGTGACCTTCTCGGGACACTATAACGTCTCTTGGCGCTCTGATTACTACGAAGAGCCTGTCTCCTACGCACTGCGGGGCAAGCTGCAGTACGAGCTGCAGTACAGGAACCGGGCGGACCCCTTGGCGCTGGTGAGCAATGGGGGCGGATGTGGGGCAGGAGCGTCCAGGTGTGCGGCGGTGCCTGAGGGAAGAGGCGCGTCGCAACCCCAGGACCCTTGCAGATGTAAGCGCGCCCTCTCTGCTCTCCCTGAGCAGGAGACTCCTTCACAGCTCCTCTCTCTAGTCCTGTTTCCGCCCCAGGAAGTTTCTAGGACCATCAGTAGAGTTATAGTTATCGAAAGAGTGCTGTCAAGGGCCAATTGTCCCAAATTGGAGGCTCCAGCAGCGTCCTTTGCTTAGAGGGCCCATGGCCGGAGAGACTGGAATGGCCTCCAGACAGAGTAGTCACAGCTGAAGGGCCTGGAATTATCCGTCTACTCTCACTGCCCCAGTTGAAGATTCTCATAAATGCCGCTGCTTAGAATGTCCTCAGGGAAGACTTCCAAAGATAGCCATTGATAAGATGTGACTAGTGGAAACTTCCAGAAAAGGCCACTCTAGAGGAGGTCACACTGATATAGGTCACTACATCACCAGCTGTGGAGGAACCCCATGGAGGTCCACTCTGGGGGGTGTCCCAGCCTGTTGGCCACTCCTGGGACACCTTCTGTCCCTGCAAGGAGGGTCTACTGCTGGGACCAGGGTGAGTGGTTGGGGTTGTGTCACAGGCGGGCCGAGGGCTGCCCCTGCCTGATGGCTGTGCAGGAGAAGGGGCACCCTGCCACTCTGAAAGGGCTGAAGGGGGGGGGGGCTTCTGCTGGGAGCAGGGGCCAGCCTGGGTGACCCGTGCCTTCTTTCTATCCTGGCAGAGTCCAGTGACGAAGTTGATCTCAGTGGACTCCAGAAGTGTTTCCCTTCTCCCCGGAGAGTTCCGCACAAACTCAAGCTATGAACTGCAGGTGCGGGCAGGACCTCAGCCCGGTTCATCCTTTGGGGGAACCTGGAGCGAGTGGAGTGACCCTGTCATCTTTCAGACCCAGCCTGAGGGTAGGTGTGAAGCACAGTGGGCTTCCCATTCTGGTGCCCGACCCTGTCCTGGTCCAGCTGCCCCAAGTGAGCCTGAAATCTGCAGCGTGGCTCCTCCCCAGGTGCTTGGAGCCTCTGCCACTTGCCGGCATGAGTGCCCGCTGTACCTTCTTAACGGGCCTCTTACCCTCCTAACTGGAATGTGAGACTCGTATTTTCCATTTCACAGAGGAGGGAACTGAGTTGCAAACAGATGTACTAGTCAGCCTTCTATTACTGTGCTAAAATGCCTGAGACAATCAGCTTAGCAGAGGAGAAGGGTAATTTGAGGTCATGGTTTCAGAGATCTCAGTGCACGGTTTCTTGGCCCAGGGCATCATGGTGGGAGTGTGTGATGGAGGCCATGTGTTCCTCCTGCGGCATTTGGGAAGCAAGCAGGAGAGGAGGGATCAAGGCCCCAGTATCCCCTTTGAGGACAGACCCCAGTGCTCTACTTCCTGCACCCCCCGCCCCACATGGCTCTACCTTCTTTCCATAGCCCTGAAGGCTGGGGGCCAGCCTTTAACACGTGACCCTTTGGGGGTCATTTCAGATCCAAGTGACGGCAGGCAGGAGTGGGATCTGAACCCAGATCCTCTCTACTTGAGGTACCCGCAGTGTCCCACATGCATCCCGGGGAGCTCTGGACGGGCCCTCTGTTAGACCCACTGTTTGCTCTCTCCGCAGAGTCCAAGGCAGGCTGGGACACCCGCCTGCTGCTCCTGCTCCTGTCCCTGGTTGTCTTGGCTCCCCCAGCCATTGTCTTCGCGGGCCTAAAGATCCGCCTGCCTTGGAGGTGAGGCCAGGGGACCAGGGAAGCAGAGCACGGGTCAGCCAGGACCCTTGCGGGATGGGGGACATGACAGTCATGGCGACAGTGATGACAGTGGTGACGAATAACCACTTCATGTTTACTGGTTGTAGGGCACTCACAGCAGCTCTAGGAGCGTGGTGTATTTCACAGACAGGGAAAGCAACGCCCAGAGCAGTCCAGGCACTTGCCCAGAGTCACATAGCTGTGCACTGGAGGAGCTGGGGGTGAAACCTTGTGCTCTTCACAGAGACCTCAGTTGTGATTTCCTCCAGGGGCTTTTTAAACTCTGAGCCCTGAGAGGCACCAGGGGCGTCCAGGTGGGGGTGAGGGGACTGGTGTGATTATCTACCCACCCCGCCCACCTGTCAGAGAGAGTCCATTGTTAATCTGTTTACAGGGTGGGTTTGTGCCCTGCCCTGGCCGGGTGGACGGGAGGACTGCCAGTCACTGTTTGCTGAGCCCTCCCTAAGGGGCAGGCCCAGGCACAGAGCTCTGGATGCAGCTCATTCTGCGCTGTTCATCCCCATTCTCTGTCTCTAAGCGCAGAGACAGAGAATGGGGAAGGAGCGATCAAGATGCCAGAAATAGGTAGCCTCTCCAGCTGAGCAATGTGCGTGCTGCGTGCTGGGTGCCGGTATCAGGTTCTCCCCAGCCCTGCAGAGCTGGCTGTCTGTCCACCTCTGGCTCGGAGGAGGAAGTTGCACACTGTGGGCTGCAGACCTCTAATCCTGATGCATCTCAGGCACCTGAGAGACAGTTGCGGCTCCCATTTTCTGGATGTGGTAACTGAGGCCCAGCCTAGGCTGTGTCCTGGTAGGTGTTGAGCATCTGTAGGATAAAGGAGACAGCGTCAAAGTGGGAGGTGTGTGCCCTTGGCTGTGGTCAGGGACTGACCCCACCCCTGTCCCCCTAGACTGTGGAAGGAGGTGTGGGCACCTGTGCCCAGCCCGGAGCGGTTCTTCCAGCCCCTGTATGAGGGCCACAGAGGAGATTTCAAGGTAGGTGCCCTGCCCTCTCTGGGAGGCCTATCTCACCCTTGCCTCAGTTTCCCCATCCACAAAGTGTAGACAGTAAAGCTTGTGTTGCAGAACTGAGATTAGGGCTAATGCCTCCCAGCTCCACTGTGGGTGGGGGGTGGCCAGGGGTCCCTGGAGGAAAAGAGTAGACCTCTGTGCTTTTCCTCCAGTCGTTGCTCTAGGTTGGGAAGGGAGGGAGTCCTGCAGAGGATCTGGATGCCTGCAGGATGCGACAAACACTTGCCAAGTGCAAGAAAGACCAGGGCGATCCCCCACCACCACAAGGAGCGCTCTCTGCCCACCGCTGCAGAGCAGAGGGGGCCGAGGAGAGGATGTGGTGACAGGTGGGAGGGGTAACCTTCAGCGCCAGCCCTGCTGCTGCAGGAAGTCGGCCCACCTAGAGCACGGACTGAGCTCCGGCCGTGTGCCTTGCACTCCCTCCAGCCCCCAAGATCCCCACACAGAGGAGACTGTCCCTCAAACGTCACACTGATTTTCTGTCAGTTTCACTGGGTACCTGTGTCCAGGCCCTGTAGGAGGCTCATCTACAGTAATCACTTAATCCTCACTGCACCCTCAGGGGTGGGTCCACTGTGCAGATGAGGAAGGCGAGGCAGAGAGAGGGACAGGGACCCCCTCAAAGCCATGCAGCTGAGAAATGACCTGGCGGGGGGGGGTGGCCCATCTTGGCTCTGAGATGAGACTCCCGTCCCCGGGGAGGGGCTGCCTTTGGATGGGATGGAGACCTGGTGTCATAGGCAGGATTCCAGCCGGTGACGAGGGAGGAGCCTCAGAGGGAAAGGGCTACCACCCGATTCAGTGTCACCCCCAAAGCCCCTCCAAATGCCTTGTTGTTGATTTACCCCGCTCATTCGTTCACTTTGAAGCTGAGTGTCCTCTCTCCTGGGATACGGGGACAAGAGAACATGAGGCTCTGAGAGCCACCAAGCAGGAAGGAAAGTGAGGAGCAGGGCAGGGCTCTGAGACAGACCCGGCGCCTACCCCTGCATGCCATGGCCGGGACTCTGCCCTGCTCCCGGCAGACCCCGGGCCACAGGGACACAGGTTATGTGAGCAGACAGATTTGAGCAGCGACTCCCCATCACGGGGGACACCGAGGCCCAGAGTGGGGAGGGCCAACAACAGGGAGCTAGTAGGGGCGTCGTGCTCCTGATTCTTCCTGTGTCTCTTTCCCTCTCTTCCCCATGTTTTGCTTCTTCTTTCTTCCTGGCTGTCCTGTCTCTGCTGCTTTTGACTCTGTGTGTCTCTGTGTGTGTACCCCAAACTCAGCCTGCTCCCCACATGACTCTGTTTCTTTCTCTCTCACAGAAGTGGGTGGGCGCCCCCTTCACTGCCTCCAGCCTGCAGCTGGGACCCTGGAGCCCAGCAGCACCCTCCATCCTGGAGGTGACTGACTGCCACTCGTTTCGGAATCTGGCCAAGGGGCTGGAGGCCCTGGGGCTGACGGGGTCTGCAGACCTGCTGGAGTCCGATGGTGCACCTGAGCCCGAGTCTTCCTCCATGGCCGGCAGTCCGCACGGCTCAGACTACAGCGAGGAGAAGGACCGGCCCTATGGCCTGCTGTCTATCCACACAGTGACCGTGGCGGACGCAGAGGAACCGTGCACCTGGCCTTGCAGCTGTGGGGATGACGGCTACCCAGCCTTGAACCTGGACACCGGCTTGGAGCCTGGTCCCAGCCCAGAGCACCTGCTGCTGGACACAGGGCCCACAGTTCTGTCCTGTGGCTGCGTCTCAGCAGGGGACCCTCGGCTGGGAGGGCCGCTGGGCAGCCTGCTGGACAAGCTAAAGCTACCGCCTGCAGATGAGGAGGACTGGGCCGCGGAGCCACCCTGGGGTGGGGCGTCGTCTGGGGGGCTCTCCGAGAGTGAGGCGGGCTCACCCCCCGCTGGCCTGGACATGGACACATTTGATAGCGGCTTTGCAGGCTCGGACTGCGGCAGCCCCGTGGAGTGTGACTTTGCCGGCTCCAGGGACGAGGGTCCGCCCCGGAGCTACCTCCGCCAGTGGGTGATCATGGAGCCCCCACCTGAGAGACCTGAGCCTCAGGCCAGCTAGAGAAGTGGCCAGGCTGGCTAGGACTGGCCGTGTCACTGGGCCAGGATAAACCCACCGGCAGGGCCAGAGATAGGGCCACCTGGGTGGTGACAGGAAGAGGCCTGCTGCTGTGGGCCTTCTGCTGGGCCTTGGGCCCAATGTTTACAGTGCTCATGTCTGTGTGTTTGTGTGCGGGCTGGTGTGCAATGCACACCATGGCGGTGGTGTGTGTCAGCTGCCACCCCTGGGTCTGTTCCTGTGCCACCAGTGTGGGCAGCTGGGGTGCCTGTGGGATGCAGAGGCCAGTCTTCCTCCTTGGCCGCTGAGGGGGACTGTGTCAGGCTCAGGTGCTGTCTGGGACAGGTGTCAGGTGCAGCCCCTCAGGTCACACCGCGAGGAGCCCAAGAAATCCAGGCTGCTCCGGCCACCTCTCAGGAAGGAGAAGGGACAGTGTGAGCCCACAATGACCCTGAGGGCGGGACAATGGGGGTGACCAGGATGTAGGTCTGAATGCCGACTCTGATCCTTCCTGGCTTCGCAACCCAAAGTGAGAGTTTTCCTGTCTGGGCAGCAGGGACGACATGGCCTGCCCTGGAGGAACACAGGTCAGCAGCTCAGGGCACGGCCAGAGCAACTTCCTGCCACCTGTGGCCTGCGGCCAGGTGGGCTGGCGCCAAGGAGGGGGCAGGAGCCACCACGCTGGCAGCCTGGTGTCTGGGGCCATCCCCGGCACGGGTGTACAGGGGGTTTCCAGGCTGAAAGTCACTCGGCCTTGCCTCAGAAACAGCCCCCATTAACCAAGATTTCTTTTTCTGGCTTCTGCTGCCCACTGTTTTTTTCTTCTTTTTAAAAATCCCCTTATATATCCAAGAACTATTTATCAAGTACCAATTAATTATATGCCAGGCATTATGCAGGTAGCACGGCACCCAAAGGACCCTCCCCTGTGGTACTCAGAGTGGGGTGGGGACACAGAGACACAGGCAAGAGTGATACCCTGTGTGCACAGCCACCGCACCCCGTTCTCTCTCCCCTGCTCGTCCTGGCACCTTATTTATTCACCCTGAGGAATTAGGGGAAGCCAAGGTGCTTGCCTGTGAGTCCTCAGCGAGCCTGCTGAAATGTGAATGAAGAAGCTAATACGTCCAAGCAGCCCACTGACTGGGTTAGTGTAGAGGTTGCCCATCGGTGCCAGGTGTTACATAAAGCGCATGGTTTAAGAAGCTAGGCTGCTTTCCCTCTAAAGATGTCCCCTAGAGGTGGCTTGGTTTCTTCAGGACCAAGTTGGGTTAGGGCCGGAGAGTTGTGATTCCCTTTGGGAGCCTGTGGGAGCCCCTGTCCCAGCTTGCACTCAGCAGGTTTCCTGAAAAAAGTCTGACACAGAAGCAAGGTCTGCTTCGGGAGTGTCTCAGAAAGGTCACTGAGGGAGGGCGCAAGCACTCTCGGTGCCAGGATGAGGCTGAAGGTTCTAGAACACCAGTGGGTCTAACAGCAAGCGGTTGACAGATGTTGGGTGTGGGGCTTAGATGGGCACCCGAGGGGGAAACCACAGCTCCTGCATGTGCAAGCTGCCCCCCCCCACTCCACGTACCCTACAGACAGTGGGGTGAAGGTGCGCAGGCTTTCACACCTCTTGGGAGCAACAGGGTGCAGGCACTGCCTGGGCCACAGGCTCCCCAGGGACCATTCAGCTCTCCAGCCTGTGGAATGGGAGACTAGGGCCACCTGGGGAGGACACACTCTCACTGGGCCTCATCTCTGATGCAGAAGCTGCTGGATTGCTCACGTGTGAATGTGGTGCAAAAGGGGCGACCAGACCAGGTCCTGTGGGCAGGATGGTTCCTGCACAGATGCAGCATGGAGGGTGAATGGGTGCAGAAGGACAGTCAGAGGCCTGAAGGAAGACAGGGTGGATACAGAGACAGAGAAATAGATGCTGGAAACACTGCCAGGAGATCAAGCACGAGTCCCACCAGGGCAGTGACTTTATTTGGTGCACGGCTTTATCCTCAGTCTGGCATACGGTTGGCACGCAATAAAGCCCCAGCTGTAGTGTTTGTGTGTTTTCCTGGTGTAAAGACCTCTACCATGACTAGTTCTGAGCTACTAACTCAGTGACTGAACAGAGCTGTGCACAGTGATCTGTCCTGCCAGGAAGTACCTAGGTGACCCAGAGCTGGTGGCCAGAGCAGTCCACTCTCCTGGCCACAGGACAAGTCCAGGAGAAACACAACCCAAGATGCTTCATGCTCTTTCTGCTGGAATTGCTGGGCTGTACGGAGGGACTGACAGCTGCTGGGGGTCACCAGGAGGGAGCAGCTTGTTAGAGATGAAGGCAACATGCTGAGAAAGCAGAACTTAGAGATGAAGTCTTCACCTTTTATGCCTCTCAAGCTCCTGGATCCAACTATACCTGAAACCCACACGCCCCTGGGACTTTTGAGCCACCCAAGTATGGAAGTCATTATGCTCCTCACCAAATAATTCCCACTTGTGGTCTTCTGGGCATAGGCCAGGACATCACCTCCTGGCTCCTGTGGTCAGAGGGGGCCACAGGCCCAGACTTGCCAATGAGCCATGAGCAGCAGTGATCAGTCTCACTTCTGGACAGGGCATCTGACTGACAGTCTCGATGGCCCCTAGAGTATCTTCCTGTTGGGGTGACCGGTGGTGATTGAGATGGTGACTATTGCAATAGCCTGGGCCTTAGTGTGAGGAGATGTGACCCAGGGTTCCCAGGCCACCTGGACGAACATGCTCTGTGGGCTACAAATTAGTCCTTTGCCACTTGCAGCTGCTGAGATGGGACTGTTTGTCAGCTCCACACCCCAGGTTGTCCTCACTGGGCCAATGAGATGAGGCATCTCATTTTTGTGCTAGCACTGGCTTGCACCAGGCTCCTGTCACTGCAGCAGCATTATCCCAGGATCACCCTCCTTCCTAAAGGCCACTCGCAGGGACTGGACGGGGCTGAGAGTGCAGCTCAGCATCGGGCACTTGCCTAGCCACGTATAAGGCACTGGGCTCCGTCCTTGGCGCTGAAAGTAAAATTCCAAAGCTCCTGCACTTGTCCAAATGGTCACGGCAAGGCAAGGCGCTCACCGTCTCAGAGCCTGTTTCCTCAGGGGCAAGAATGAGCCTCTTGGCTTTCTCAGGATGAAAGAGAGGGCGGGAACAGGAAGAGACACCTCCACCCTCCAGAGGTCCTCAGGCTAGGCTTGCTGTCCCCACCCAGCTATGAGAGGCTAGAAGGGGACCATCTGGGGCGCAGTGCTCATGCCCCCCCCCCAGCCAGGATTAGACCTGACCAAGTGTGGTTTCTGCGGGGTCCCAGATGGGGACGCTGCCTGGGGTTCCCAGGGTGCTCTGATGGGACAGAGGCAGAGGACGCAGCTCAGATCAGCCCTTAATCTCACCCTGGAAGTGGGGCCCAGGGGTCCCCCACTTCACTCCACTTGCTGTACTCCCTGGGCGTCCCCTTCACAGGGCAAACCTGCCTGTCCCTGCCTGTCCTGACTGTCTGTGACCAGGGCCAGGGTGCAGCCACGGCCTTCACAGCCCACCCAGCCCTGGACACGCTGCTAGCGACTGAGATAAGACCGCCAGGGCGATGGGGCAGTGAGCTGCACGCCTTCCCTTGCGAGCGTCAGAATTCTGCAGAGGGTGAGGAAACGAGAAGCGAGGACCTCCATGATGAAGGAAACTGGAGCCACCTCTCCGCACAGTGAGAACACGGAGTCCGATCTTGGTCCAGCTGCCACCTTCTCAGGGCTGGCCCCTTCCTCAGAACTGCAGCTAGCCTGACATTATTCTTCCCCATAACACTTATTCTCCTCGATTGACATCTATCGCAGGTGGGTGTGGTGTTGCACAACTGTAATCCCAGTATTCTGGGAGGCTGAGGCAGGAGGACTTCAAGCTCAACCCCGACCTGGGCAACTTAGTAAGACCCCATCTCAAAATAGAAAAGTGAAAAAAGCAACGGAGATATAACTCAGTACAAGGAGCCTAGGTTCAATCCCCAGTGCTACAAGAAACAAAAGAGGAATAAACAAAATAATTTAAAAACTCCATCTCCTCATCCATGTGCATAGTATTTACTGTGTGCACATCACTAGAGCAGAAACTAAAGTTACCGCTGTGTCTAAGAGCTGAGAAGGGTGCCTGGCCCTGAGCAGGAGCTCGGAATATTAAGTCAGCGAATGAATGAATCAGCCGGTTAATGGCAGGGCAGGACTGACAGCAGTGGGCAGAGAGGAGGGGCACACAGCCGCAGAACAGGGGATGGACTCGGACCCTGAGCTCCCTGATAACTGTGAATGGGCAAGAGCCCCTCCTGCAGCTCGGGCCACGGGCCTCGAGGGATCTTCCCTTTCCTACTGGTAACAGTCTGAGCTTTTCTTTCCCGTCCCGTCCCATCCCATCCCTCCAGAGCTAAGCCCATCCCTGGGAAGTGGTGCCAAGGGGACACCAAGGGTAGGAATGCCAGCAGGCCTGTGGACTGGCCTCCAACTCGGTGACCTGTCTTCATCTCCTTTGGCGTCTGTTTCTTGAGATATCAAATGAGCATACTGACTGCACCTACTTCCAGGGGCTGCTGTGAGCCCCTCAATTTGCATGTGTAAAGCACCCATCTGGTGTCTGGCACCTTGCAAGTGCTCAGGAAGTGTTGCTATTATTGTGTTATCATTTCTATAGACAAGCCACCTCCACCCCAGCCAGTTTTTACATCTCACAGAGGAACAAACTTAACACAGAGACTCTTCAGGAAAGATGCTTGGGCATCTGCTGCCCCCTTCTGGCAAGTACTGGAACTGGTAGGCTCTGGCTGAAGGCCATGCCCTCCCTCTGCTGTCCCAGGAACAGATTATGGGGGACGGAGAGGTGGGCGGATAATCCTCACAACGACCTTTGATGGCCACATTACTTTTCTCTAATTCAGCCAGAGAAGGGTTGGCTTCTGCCCTTGGGATGCAAGAGCCCGCCTTGGATCTTGGGGAGATGTACACACCCCACGCGTACGCACAGCCATGGTGCAAAAACCTCTGGCAGTCGAATTGGGGCCTTGAAGAACACGGGTGGTCAAGGATCTCAGAGGACATGAGGTCACACAACAGGGACCTCGCCCAGGCCTCAGCGGAGCAAGGCTGCCAGGAGGCAGAGGGGCTGTGAGGCGATACAACGGACTGGAGATGAGCATGACGGAAGACAGGTGGGCGCGGGAGCCTCACGAGGGTGCTCCACGCAGGAAGGTGGGGCCAGGCAGCAGAGTGAATGCACGCCAAGGGGGAAAAGCCAATGGACGCAGGACTCAGTACTGGGAGCTGCTCCACCGGCCTCAGAGGTCGTTCTACACGTGTGGATACTGATGTGCAAGGGATGTTGGGGAACAGAAGAGTGAGCTACGCTTGCAGTGCACTTCAGGCAAAGTGACGTCGCAGTTCCGCACCCTCCGGGTGTGCAGACGCGTGCAGTTTTGAAGTCTGGTTGGTCCCGGAGGAGTTGGCCCAGGGCTCCAGCCATAGTCCTAAGATTTTATGTAAGACCATGAGCTTACACACTCTTACCTCTGGAAAAAGAATTTAAAGAGTGAGGACCAGGGACACTGAGGCCGCGAAGCCAAGGTCCCGCCCCTTCCGGCCCCTGAGGGGGAATGACAGGCAGGGTGTGGCCTGAGGAGCACCCGCGCTGCCCTCGTTTTGTCCCTTCCCGGGTTTTATTCGGTAGTTAGCGCTGTTTCTGCTCCCAATCTGGAGCGCTTCACAGCCCGGGTTAGTTCCTCAGTCACGGCCCCTCTGACACTTCACCCAAGCCCTGTCCTTGCTTCTGCTCCCAGGTTGGGCCTGAAGGTGGCTCGCTCCCACTGCCCTGCGCCGTGGCTGCTGGACACCTTGGTTCACAG
>PVJX010018112.1:0-37151 GCA_004027295.1 Dolichotis patagonum
GGGTCCCAAAGAGACAGACCGAGATGCTGCTTTCTGGGAGACTTCCTGGGGGTGAAGGGCGGGGCTACGGGCCCAAACAGACCTGGCCCAGATGCCGATCTCCAGGCAGTTCCCTGTGGATGAAGGGCGTGCTTACCAGTCCCAAAGAGTTGCGCCGAGATGCAGGTCTGGGCAGACTTTCGACCCAAACAGCCCAGGCCACTCTATGGGTCCGAGAGTTTCGGGTCCCAATGAGACAGCCTGAGATGCTGCTTTCTGGGAGACTTCCTGGGGGTGAAGGAATTCTTATGTATTGAGGGATCTGTCCATTTCTTCCATTCTATTCTTGAATCATCAGTAGAAAGATGTTTTAGAATCTGGCCTTTTACATAAAGTAGATTTTTAAATTAATGAAAATTGACTTATTTAGCCATCATTTCAGAATGTGGTGGGATGAAGGTGGGATGGCACTGTTGGGATGTTGATCGTTCCCTAAGGTCAGGTGCTGTTCAGTTGCAGGTTGACATTTAACTTTTTTTCTGGCAATTCGTTTTTGCAGAAGTTTGTTGTAAGACTATTTCTGGACAGCTTTTTCTTGAACATAAATCATTCCATGCATTTTTCTTCATTATCGAATCTCTGAAGGTTGGCAGTTGAGGGAACAAGAGGAATAAGTACATCAGAGTCACCTGGAGCCCTAAAGAATGGTTTTTAAAAACACTTCTCTTGGGCCTGAGGATTTAGCTTAACATCATAAGTGCCTACCTGGCAAGCTCAAGGTCGTGAGTTCAATCTGCAGTACCAAACAAAAAAAACAAAACAAAAAAACCCCACTTCTCTTAGCTTAGGTGATACACACCTGTGGTCCCAGTACTTTGGGAGGGTGAGGTAGGAGCATCACAAATTTGAGTTTGGCCTGGGTAATTTGACAGTTTACCATGACACTGTCTCAAAGAGGAAAAAAAGGCCTGGGACTATATAGTTCAGTGCAAAGACCCAAGTTTAAATCCTCAGCACTGAATAAAGCCCCCCACCCCAACAAAAACAAAATCTGTCATCTTCTTTTAAGTTGGGAATATCAATCTCTCTTTCCCAACCAGTTTGATCCCTTAGAAGTGTTACAAAATGGTTTAGATCCTTTTTTTTTAATATTATAGAATATATTCTTTGATTAAACTAGAATTTTTGAGGGCCTTATACAGTATCTGGAAAATGTTTTATTACTTATTTTCATATAATTCTTTTTACTAAATTTCCCTTTAGTTTGATTTTTACACTGAGGAAGATTATCATCATTGTTTTGAGACTGCTTGTTATCTTTCTGCAAGTTTGTTTGGATCATTTTTATATGTTGAGAGTTATAAGAAACCATCATTTGAGACTTAGATTAGTTTTAGAGTTATGGAAAATGTTTACCCATTATATATTTTCTGAGAAGACCCACGAGAGACACTGCTTTCCAGTCTTAGTAGCAGGTATTGTTTTTATTTTTTTTCAGCAGCTAGAGAGCTTTTATCTTCTCAATTCAGAATTATGTAATCAACTCCATTTTCCTTTCTAAATGACTTAGTAGAAAGTACAGGAAATAGTTTACAGCTCGCTGCTCTTAAAAGGATCGAGGACTTACTGATAACTGATATTTTCATTTCATGTAGGATTTTCAAAACATATTCAACTCTTATCTTGCTGTGATCTTATTGCTTATTTTGTCATTTAGTTGAGTTGTATCTAAAATTTTATGTTTTAAAAACTTGTCAACCTAAAATGGTTATATTCTGATTAACACATTTAAATTGAAAATATTTTTAAGTCAAAAATGCACTTCAGTCCTAACCTACTGGACATCATAGCCTATCCTTGTCTACGTAATAGAATGTATTAGCCTCCAGTTGGACAAAATTATCTAACGTAGTCTGTTTTATAATAAAGTGATGAATGCCTCATGTAATTTATTGACATCTGAATTTTAAAAATGCCAACAAAAATGGTATACTGTAGAGTGTCGGTGTTATATATGACATTAACCAGTTTTGTTTGCCTATTTTCTTCCTAATACCTACAATGAATTTAAATTTTGAGTTGCACAATCTTTAGAGGATCTTACTAAATTTTCAAATTTGCCCCAATAAATATTCATGTAAACACTCTTGACATTTTGCTTCCAATTTCAGGCACTTACAAAACCAAGGGAACCCTATACCAACTCATTGTTTATCTGGGCTATTTATTATTTACAATTTTTTTCTATACAGTGATTTTATTTAGTAATCCTAACTATTGTTGAACTCTTGTCTCTGTATCTTTAGTTAAACTTACTAGTAAGCACATTTTAATAATATCTACTAAGCTATTACAGATTGTATCTATGACGTGGTTAATAAAAATGCTTAATGAAAGAATTTTAACAGAATCTAGTAAATTTGTTTTAGTGGATTAATAAGAAATGTTCTTGGGGCTGGGGATTTAGCTCAGTGGCATAAGCACCTGCCTTGTAAGCACGTGGTCATGAGTTCGGTCCCCAGTACTGATTAATTAAAAAAGAAATGTTCTTACAGTGAGATGTGCTGGTGCCTATAATGCCAGCAGTAGAGAGACTGAGGCAGGAAGATTACTGAGTTTGAGGCTGGCCTGGACTATAACAAGACCTTGTCTCAAAAAACCAAAAGAAAAAAAAAAAGAAATGTTCTTAGGATAGTGATTTTGCAATACTGATTTATGAAGAATTAGTATTATTTATCTATAATTAGTATTTAACCTGTTATAAAACAATAGGAAATTTTAAAATGTCATAAAATTATTGAAAAATAACTGAATACATCCTAATTTGTGTTGGAGCAAAGGAAATAACAATAAAAAAGGAAAAATATTTGATTCAAACTTTTACCTGAATGACATATATCCCAAACACACAAAATATAGTTTTGTGGTATTTCCAATGTAAAATTATTTTAAAAGCAATTCTTACCCTTTGGGTCCAGTATTATATTTTGTATTGAAATGAAAGAATATACTCAAGAATAATCTTTATGATCAGAATAGGATGATCTAATTGCAAATAGTAGACATATAAATTTATAATTGAGTATTTTGGTTAGTGAAAAGTATATAGTAGCTTATGATGCCATGTTTCATGTTTAATACTATATTGTGAGAGTATATATATGGTTTTTAAAGGGAAATTTTTGCCTAGATAAGTTATTTTTAAGAAACAAAATTTGTGTTCTTGGGAAGCTTATGTCTTGCTGGATTAATAATAGTATGTATAATCCAACTAAAACTTAACTAATTAAAATGAATTAGGCTTTATAATTTTTTCTCCATGAAGGCAGTATGGTCTGAATTGAGTTCTGAGCTGTGATTATACCTTTTCATTTATTACTTACCCAAATGTCGACCTGATACAGTCTGTCTTCTGATACCCAAAGTGGCAAGTCTTTTTTGTTTTTTGATTTCTTGGCTAATGCTGTCCAGGGCAACCTTGAACTTCTGTATTCAAACGATCTTCTTGCTTCATATTCTTATACTGTTTGGAACTACAGCCTGTGCCATTGTGTATGGCTTTAAAGTAGTGGTTCTTAAACTATGGGACACAAATACCCAAGAGTACTTACTTAAAATAGTTTTTTAGAGGGTAAAATCTCAGAGACACTGACTCAAAGGAAGGGCCCAGAAATTGGTATTATAAAAAAGCATTATAGAGGAGTCTGATCTAGAAAAACTCTTCTGGGAAGATACAACAGTTGGTTGGAAGCTTTAAAATTACTCACTTTCCATTCAGCTAGTATGCAGTGACTACCTAAGGTGTGTGAGCACTTACTTGTGAAGCATTATGAAAGTTTAGTATAACTATTATTTTTGTTGTGAATTTAAGTCAGTTTTATAGAGTTCTTAGGCTATAGTTTGCTAGCATTTTGTTCAATAGCAAAAATCAATAAATATTTTTTTAAAATTGGGAAGAAAATTTAAAATGTACCATATATAATAAGTTCACCTTTTTTTTAATATTTTTCAGGTTCTAAGATGTTAATAATCTAGAGTGAAATACATGTCTTTAGTTGTTCTCTATTCAGTCTCTATAAAATTCTGTATTAGCCAGTCAAAATGCCTAATATGAGAATATGAATGGAATATGTGTAATATATATTTAAGATGCAGATGTCTGTCTCATCTCGCTGCAGTCCCATTTACCTTTCTCATTCCTGCAGTCTATATTTAACATGGCCAGAGCTTTTATTTGTTAGCAATAACATTTTAAAAATTTTATGTTACATTGAAATTTAAAATTTTTGTCTGTGTTAATTATGCCATAGCTGTTTGAGGAGAAAGCAGTTTCTGTGTAACTTATCATCTTGTCTTGCTGCTATTTCTTTACATCCTGAAAAATCAGTAGAGGTACTTTGGGAAACTGCCTTGCTTAATGCTTCTCAGAAAAATATGACATATTGCTTTCATAGAAACAGAGTGAGGAAAATGACCTCAGTCCCAGACAGACTCAGCTTTCCTTCCTTATCTGACTCGATGCTTCAGGGTTTGATAGTAGTAGAGAGTTGATATTGGTGGCAGTGACAGGAATGACAGCACTTTTTATCACTTGCTGGTGGAAGTACAGAGCTGTCATGCTTGAAAGCCATGGGTACAGCTTATTGGGATCTGAAAAAATGTGTGACTAAAATGGCAGAGATATAGTATGTGGGGTTATTTTTACATGTCAGGTTATTGTTAAGTTTGCTCAGCTGTTTTTTTTCCCGCAAAAACAGTATTCTTAAAAGATGGTAGCTTTCATGTTAACAATAAACCAGTTTTCCATATGTTTCTGTATCAGTACCACTCGATTCCATCTATGAATTACTATAATATTATAGTAGTCTACCTCTTGTGATGCAGTATGTGCTATCATATTTCTATTAAGTCTGCTGTGTCAGCTGGAGTCTTTCATTATTTTGAATCTGTTTTGGAAAAAAGTTCAGTCTTCCAATTTGTTTTCTTCTGTGAACTCTAATCCACAATTCTGATTTATTTGTGTATCTCCTGGAACTACATCTCCAAGTAGTTTAGGTCTTTCCCAGTCTTATCTTTGTTTTATTATCTCCTTTTTTCTTTTTATGATATCATTTGGGATCCTGTCTTGCTTTAATATTTATAATGCAACTCATATTAAAACTTCCTAAAATTCCTTGAAGGGAAGGGGGAGCTTAGTTTACATTCAGGAGAACACACAAGTGCCTATTGTTATGATATAAAGAAAATTGTCTCCTAAAGTTTCCCTAGTTTTCTTTTTTTTTGGAGGAAAGGAGGAGTATTTTATGTTTTTTTCCTGTGGCCTGTGTCCATTTGGAAAAATGATCTGTTTCCGTCATCTGATCAAGAAATAAACTTTCTTATGTTTTCCAAAGTGAGCTTGAAATACAGTTTAAAGCTGTTTGACTATAATATAAAAAGATTTAGTTATTTGACCTTTATTAATATTATCTTTAGAAATATTGCTATATTTAGATTTTTTTAATTTAAAAATTATCTTTATGCACCAGTTCACAAAGAATGAGGAAAATATGAGCACCCAGCCAACTCATTACTTACATAATTATTCAGACGGTTAAGCGAAGGATGGTATTTGTTCATTCTGTGAGTGTTTATATTTTGGTAGCTTTTCACTATGTATTTATAAGTTTTTACAAAGTAAAATTACTTAAAAAGATGTGTTCAACAAGAAAATTGAGTAAACCAAATGGAAGATGTAGTTAATTTAAAATGTGAAGTTCTAATACGAGAACTATCTTAAATACTGTTACTTATCTTACTTCATTAAAGTGCTTTCCCCAAAATTCTTTTTGTGTTGCCCTTGTTTTCCATGTACTTTATGCATAGCTTAGTGAAATAGTTCTTCGGTCACTGAGGGTAATCTAGTGTCCCCAGGTCGCCTCACACCGGTTGCCTTTACAGTTGGAAAACCCTGTCTATTCTGCCTTAATTGTCTGTCACAACTAATAGTCCTTTGAAGAGCTACTGCCATTGTTTTTTGCCAATCCTTTTGTTACATAGCAAAGCTCGCACTGCAGTAGCTTTCTATCTTTTGTGTCTTTCAGAATTAATTGTGTGCATATTACTGTTCTGTTGTTTGGAAAGTCATTTTTCATGTTGTTATTCCTTTGCTCCAATATCCTGATGTAACTTTCCAGGTAACTTCACTATTGTTACATAAGTACTGTGCGCTAATCAATTGTGCCACTGGAGCTCTTGTATTATTTTCCTTTCAAAGAACATGTGCTCTTTCTAGAACATGCTGTAGTTTTCTTTAACTATGCTTTTGGTGTTCTTAAACCCAACGTAATGCTTTCTTTTTCATACAAACTTTACTATTCTTTTAAAGCATTTACCACATTTTCTCTCATTTTACATGTTTTTATACTTTTTAGTATAACTGAGCACCAGAAATCCAAAATGTTCCAAATCACAACTTTTTGGCATGGTTATGGGGTGCAGATTCTTTTTTTTTTTTTTTTAATTTGTGTGTTTTGTTTTTTTGGGGTACCACAAATTGAATCCAGGACCTTGCACTTGCTAGGCAGGTAGCTTATGAAGCTGAGCTATATCTCTAGCCCAAGGGGGGAAAATTCTGCACCTTACCTCATGAGATAGATTTCAGTTTAAATACAAGTACACTAAAAAATACTGAGTAAAATAAGCATCAGGTTATGTGGATGCAATGTAAATGAATGAATTTTTTAAAGAATAAATGAATTTTTTAAAGAATATCTCTTTCTTGCATATCTATTTTCTATTTCTTGCATATCTATTCCAAACTGGAACAACTATGATATCAACTAATGGAGCGGGATGTGGTAGTGCGTGTGTGTAATCCCATCATTTAGGAGACTGAGGCTGTAGGACCTCTGAGTTGGGGCAAGTCTGGGCTACCTAGTAAATTCAAGGTCAGCCTGAACTACATAGTGAGACCCTGTCTCAACAAAGTAAAATGAAAAATACTACCAGTTCCAAACATTTTTGATAAGGAATCCTTGACCTATGCTACATTCGCTTTTTAAATATTTATGCTAGCTTCTTAGGAAAAAATCAGCATTTGTGATTTTTGGGGGGGTTAAATTTATTAGTAACCAGGAAAATTTACACATTTGACAAAACCTATCCAGAGGTCATTAATTTTTAATCTTTCATACAACAAATAGAAAAAGTAAAAGTTGTCTAAACTTATTTATTTAACCAGAGGCCAGTTGGAAACATTTGTGAACAGTTTTTGAAAACTGACTTTTTAACACAAAAATACTATTTTAGTTCACATATTATATATCCTACTTAACCCAATAAAATGCTATTAGAAGTTGTATGGTAGTATGAATTTTCTTTGTTGCAGATAACTGGATGCCCTGAAAGATCATTGCAGGTAGGATAAATGCTTGTTATTGTTTACTCCAATGACAGGAGGAGAAACAGTTTATAGGGCAAAATTATAATATCTGCCATTTGTATTTTATTTTGTTTCTTATTACAGAAGGTGAGACCACATGAAAACTATTAAGCAAATATATTAAGAAATCTGCTTTTATGCTGAATTCTTTGGCATGCTTATAAAGCTGAATATTAATATTTAAAATGAAAGGTTTTTTCCTTGACATGAAGACTCTAAAAATTGCCTGATTTTTATTAAGATATAAAAGTAGATACTAAAATTTTAATTTATGCTTGAGAGTCTAAGTATAAATTCATTTTTATATTTTAAATTTCAAATGAAGATATCAGGACATATTCCATTCCAAATATATTTATTGATTGAAAATTTTCTTAACACTTTTGTCCATGATGTTAGTTTCTTTTCAGAATTAAAAAAAAATCAGTCTTACTTGTTTATGCCACATTTTGTAAAATTGAAGGATTTCTTTAATTTGGTAAAACAGTGGAAAGAAAAACAAAAGGAAACTGGGTATTTGCCAAGATGTAACATTATGTTAACATTATTATCTGAAGTAAATCACTGTTTAATTTGCCATTGAGCTCAGTGAATTCAAACTATTGTATGACGGTCATTTCCCAGGGATTAGTTAGTAAACTAGACTTGGTGAATCCATTGATTTGTATAAAATTATGTATTATTGTCTGATGTATTTTTTAATTTAAAAATGAGCTGTTACTTGATTCAGTGACTACAGTATTAAAAAAATAAGAATAATTGCTGTCTAGCTAATAAGTTACACTATAATAAGTACTTGGCTTATTTTAAATAACTTATTGCTACTTTTATGGTAGTGATATTAACATTTATTGCCAAATTATTACATTATACCAATTGAAAAATAATTATTTGCTATGAGTTTTTCAATCATTGTAACCTATAGTTAGAATTAGTAATTTCATAGTTTTCTAATATGACTTGAAGAGAAAAATGCTTATGTTGTGGTGTAATAGAAAAAGTGACAAGATTTATCATTGCCTTAAGTATTTTCAGAGTGGAAACTGAGCTACTTTTTTTTAAAAAAAGCTTGTGAGCTATGATTGCTTAGGAACATATTGTATAAGTTGTATTACTCTAAAGTTGCTCAGTGTCTAAAATTAGAAACAGCTGACTTTGTTAGGCTTTTCTACAATACTATAAAAAGTCTTCTTTTTCCTCTTTCTGCTACTCAGGTTTGTATAGTTAATTTCATTTATACAAAAAGGCTGAGTTGAATAAAGTTAGAAAATCACTTTGTTTTAATCACTGGTTTTTACCAGTATTTTGTTAACCTAGAACATTTGGCTTAGAATCAAGCAAAGTATGGAAGGGAGAGAAAGGTGTTATTGTTTTCTTCCTTCCCTCTATTATTGTTGTTTATTTTTTTAATATTATAGGCATCTTTGATCTTGGGAGATCAGTCTGTTTTTTTAATAGTAAACTTCAGTTTAAAAATTTCCCTATCTTGGTGTGCATATATAGGGATGTTTGCTTTTGGTTCATTAGTTTTAAAATACTAATAAATCCTATGATTTTTCTACATTCAAAAGGAAAAAATGAAGTTTCATACATAGTTCATTACTTTTGAAACATGAAATAATATAGCAAGTATACTCTACCAGGAAATATAACAGTGGTACAGAAACTCGTGGACTGTTTCGTTTTGAGCCTGTAATTTTGGATTTTGTTAAAGGCTATTCTAGTTGTCATACAAATATATCTGTAGTTTGTGACTTAGAAACAATACACCTTATATTTTTTTTAAAAAGCAGATACCTGTATCAGTTACATTTTTAAGTTATACACTGTTTTAAGGCTATGTATTTATTCTTTAAAAAATATGACTTACATGAATATCTTCTGATGGACATATTATTGACAAAATATACACATGATATTATTTTAACAAACTGCCATGCAACAAATACATTAAGTAATGAAGAAATTGAATATATATGACCTAATCTAATTGACATTCACATTTGAAAATTTACAACATAACCAATACTTAAAATGTTTTTTCTTATATTTGGCAGTAATTTCATTTTTTACAATTTAAATTTAAAACTTTCCTGAATATAGATTTGGTGAATCTTAAATTTTCTTTAGTCTGTAACAACCTGAGGTACTAAACATTTCTCTCGTATTTCACTATCTTCATAGGAAATTTTTTTGCTTCTTTTTGGATCTATCCAAGAGTTGTGTATTACAGCATTATTAGGCATGGGGTCAGCTTCCACTATGGAAACAACTCGTTTCTTCATTTTACTTTTCAAAACTTTTTGAAATTTTTGTCTAGTGAATGCATATAATAGAGGGTGAAATATAGTTGTTCCATAAGCCATGACTAGAAAACACAATCTTAATTTTACTAAAAGGTCACTTGGGCCTAAACATAAAATGGTGGTATTTAGAACAGAAATAGGTGTCCAACAGAGAAGAAATGTAGAAATAATCAATAAAGACATTCTGAAGACTCTTTTCTGCCTTTCTCGTCGTTCACGGTGTCGTTTCACGGCTCGCCGGAGGGCAATTATTACAGACACTGAAGTTCTTACACCGAAGACTACATTTCTCCCACCACTGCTTTGTGACATGTCTGTAGTCTCATGTGTTGTTAGAGAAATTGTCTTTTTCTTTCTTGCTTTTTTCTTCTGCCCTGTTGAAAATCTTGTGCCTATTCGAATATTAAGAGCCTGAAGTATCTTGGTGTATGTGATTAGCATTACTATAACTGTGAAGAAGAATATTGGGATCTGTACTAGAAGGTGGTAATACATTCCCAGTTCAGTGTAGTATTCATTTGTACTGACACACAAAAGTGTCTTGTTTTCCCATGTATTTCCACTTTGAAGACTGAAAAAATTTACCTCAATAAAGGGAATCAGGAATGAGAAAAAAGAAAAAATCCAAATGGATATCATTAACATCACAGCTCTGCCCATTGTCAGAATTCGGTTTGCAGGTTTTACAGAGATGTCATATCTGTCCAGAGTGATAGCAAAAACGTTGATTGCTGTTGAGACGCTTGCAAAAGAAACACAAGCCTCATGGAAACAGCAGATGAGAGCAGTGTTGCTCTCCAGTGAAAGCAGAAGGATAACTATAGTTAGAGGAATACATCCCACACAAATTATTACATCGAGTACGTGAAGATTCATTGTAATAATGTTACTGACAGAGTTGATTAAGTTGGATTTCATGCAGTAAAGTACCAATACGGTGAGGTTGCTGCCGAGTCCCAACACAATTTCTAACATAAGAAATCCAGTGAGAGACACTTGAAAGCTTAATGGATATGATAGTGGTTGGTACATATTGGTGTTGATGTCATCAATGTCATCTCTCACTGTAATGTTCAGTTCAGACTGCATGTTGATTTCCAGAATAGGAGAAAAGCACATTCTTTTGGAGCAGTTGATTTTTTCCCTAGAAGGTGAAATAGAATAAACTATTTGATATTTGGCAATTTAAATGATGTAGAAGCATGTATTCTTTGTAAACAAAAATAGATTTGTTGTATGCTTAAAGTTCCTAAACTACTAGTGGAAAATGTAGAATTAAGAAATGACAATGCTACAGTGATTTAATGTGAAAGGAAATTGTGTTCTCCTTTTGAAATTATATGGAGATTGTTCCCCTATAGTACAAAATCAGTTAATACACTAAAAGGGTTTCCATCATTTGGAAATAATTGGGATTTATTTTTGACAGAGAATATTTTTCTGCAATAAGTCTACCCAGGATGCAAGAGTAGTTTTAGTCTGTTTTAAATTTTCATTTAAAAATGTTGTGAGTAGATAGAAATAAATGCTATTTTAATATGGTTCAGAATGATTAGTGTAGGTGTAATCCTGTAAGATTTCAAATGAATAGAACAGGTATTAAAAGGATAAATAGTAAAGAGTACTAGTTTGTTTCAAGCTATGGTATCTATGTTGATGGACTCAATCAGAAATTAACAAAGGACTAGGGGATGTTTGGAATTATTTCCCACAGAAAAAAGTAAATGATAAATATTTTGTATGTTATGGTGAATGTACTCACTGAATTTTTACAATGGGTAACTTATGAAAATGGGAAGAAGAGATAGTATTCCAAATGAGAACCCCACAAAGCTTGGTAAAAGATCACTAATCACTCCTATAAATGATTTATTTTGTGACCATATCCTCTTGTATCTTGTGGAAGGAGAAAATTGAAATCTAACACATATTAAGAAATAACCATTTTTGAAATGGTTTAAAAGAATATATCCATTGATTTTATTTGTTTAAACAGAGTTCTTAAAGTGAAAAAATGAAATTCTAATGAAAAGCAGTAAAGCCATTTTTAAGGAAGCTTTTAAAAATTACACATTATCTGTGAAACATTTTGTATACATCCCCCAGTGTATAATTTGGAAGAAAAAAAGCAAAAAAAACTCTGTAGCTAATACAAGTAAATCTATAATATGTAGGAGTTTAGAGTAATTTATAAAAACAATATCTGATTGTCTGGGCTGAGATGTCTGTAAGCAGTATATTCCAGTTTAGAATATAAAATCATACAACCAACTATATTTCACATTTCAAGTACAGCTTTTTGACTTCAAAGTTGCATAGTTAAACAAATTATAAAGGCTAATAATTTTCAAAATTCATGTTAACCTTTAATGTGATGTTACCTTTGAGAAGTTTTAGAAATGTAATTTTATTTTTGCATGTTTCTTTTGGGATAATAGTTCAGAAACAGAAATGCTAACATTGTTAATTGTTTTCAACTTGATATAAGTTATTACTAGAGGCATATTTATTCAAGTATACAGAGATCTTAGCTAATACTGACATCTTATAAAAGTGGAAAATTTTAAGTGTGCCAAATTTTCTGAACTGTCAGATTAAACACCAGGTATTTGTCACATGAGTTAGCTAGAGCAGAAATGTCAAGTTAGACAACAATTAAGAAAAAAATGCATTGCTTTTCTTTTGTAATTGTTAAAACAATGTGGTGGGGTGCATGCATATTCTGACCTACCTGGTTGCTGTTGCCTTATGGGCCTTTTGGCTCACTATAGCAGTTTTTCACAAATTGATACATGATGTCATTGACAGGTTTTGACATGAATTTTTACCTGACAGCAGTGAAGTGGCTGTGTTTTATTTCGTGTCTTGTAGAAACTCTTTGATTTTTCTCTCCAGCACTTCAACTGCATGAATTATGAGATTTAGTTGGCTGATGGATATCTAAAGAACAGTACAGAATATTTGTGTTTGTTTTGCTTAAAAAGTCACAACCAAGAGAAACTTCCCCAAATGATAGGAATTATGTTTCCGTTTGAGGGAGTTTATGATAGTGTCTTTTTATTTTCCAGAATATGTGAAAACAGTAAAAAAAACATAAGGTTTCTAACTTCTAAAATATATTTAGACATCCTTTTGTTACAATTGTAAGTCTGTTTCTATAGCAGCCCTCATTATTTTGAAGCGATTTCTTGATCACATAATTTGCTTTGTATTATAAATCCAGTCCATGTTCTTTTGATAAAAACCATCTGCTATTTAATTTGGTTGGTTTTCATTAGAAGAGGATACATAATTGGTCAGAAAGCTCAGATGGAAAAATCCATTAGTCATATCAATTGATTGAAATATCTCAATATTTAGTGCAGAAAACACTTGGGAAAACTTTATTTTACTTGCTGGTTAAGTATGTCATTCTCCTTTTTGAAATTCATGTTTCATTGTTTCTTCCATACTCAGTAGCTTCCACAATTCTGGTATGTTAAAATATAAACTTCCCCTTTAAAAATGCTCACCATTTTGTTTTCAAGCTTTTACAGTCATATTGTGTTTCTTTTTGAGGTTACTTTATATAGCATCTTCTTAAAATACTGTCCGTTTGTTATATTCCAGCTGTAGTGTAGACTTAGTACCTGGTTTTAACTCTTTAGTTTCTTAAAATCATGTGTTACAAGAATATCTTGCAGTTCGTGGTTCAGATACTCAGGGAGAGTCTCAGTTGCATTCTTCATACTGTCAGTTGTAAATAGTGAATTAGTTGATATGGGCCTTTGTCAAAAAGAAAAAAATGATTAAGAAATAAGGTTCATGATGATTTCTAATAATTGAAAATTTCTTAGTTTTTTTCTGAATTTAAACCCTACAGTATTCATTCTCAAAATAAGCAGCTATCTTGCTAGAACTATGATTATATACATAAATGAACTTTTTTGAAGTAAATACTCCCTTTTCTGAACATAGATTGTGTATATTGTCTTATTTACAGTAGTTACCATTGCAAATATAGCCATGACAGAAAGGCTGTATTTCTGCTCTCTTTACAGAAGCTAACGTACATTTTCAGAGATTATGAAGTTAGTATATACTAGACATACTATCATTTCCTCTTTGTGATAAATTTAACATTTCATGCTGCAAAAATATTGTAGCTTGCTTAATTGTTAGCACATGGTTTGAATTTTAACTCATTAAAATAGATTATGTGGTAAAGATACTATAAATTTCCATTGATGAATGGTCATGGGGTTGAAATATAAAAGGTAATACAAAAATATAACTGCAAATTAATTTTCAAGGTACACGACTAATAAACTTAGCACCAACTGAATAATAAACAGCTAAATATTATAAATATTAAACCTGGTTCTTATAAGAAATAAACATTTTTGGACACCAGAGAAAAACTGTACTGATGAAATTAAGAATATTTAATCATCCAAGGTGTTTTAAAAGCTAATGTATTTGTAGTAATTTAGCAGAGAATATTCTTTGGTTTAACAATTCATTCTAGAAATTTACATTTAAAATATATCATGTTTTTAAAGAAATAGATCTAAAAATTACATATTTAGCAATAAGCAACAAACTCTTAAAATTTAGGTTGAAAAATTTCAAAGTAATTTTACCCCACCATGCTGGTTCTAAAGCAGCTGTATACTATAATAAGGAACACATCTTACCTCTGCTAAAGATTTGATAAATTCTTGTAGTTGAAGCATTTTCCGTTTGATTGATTCATTTTGTTCACTTGTTAGTAGAGGATGGGGGAAGAGGGTCGTAAACAGCTCTTCAAAAATGACCTTAATGAAAATATGTGTCTGTACTGTGCCATTGTTTCAGCAGGTCTGCTAATGTATGGAACGTGTAGTGCTGCTTAGAGGCTGCTGCAGTCTCTCACTCTTCCCACTGTGCAATCAATAAGCCTCTGAAAATACATAATGAAAGTAATTTAACATACTGAAGGCTTCTTGTCTCCAGAGACAACATTTAGATTCAGTCTTTCTAAAAAGGAACGGCACTGCTTTTCCGAGGAAAGCCTGTTCTGAGCAGCTTTTGCAGAATGACAGCCTACCTTGTCGCTTCTCTCCACTGCAGAGAGATGCAGTGCATTCACTAATTTTGATTGGTCAGTTGTATTGGGCTTAAACTGTGCTTCATATGTATAGCAGGAATTCCTCCCCCCTACTGTTTTATATAAGGGTGCTTTTTAAAAACACTAAATTTATAAGTGATTGTATATTGTTCTTAAATTAGAATGAGTAGATTAGTCTTTTTAAAATACTTATTTTACTTTGTTGGTCACTTATTCTAAACATTAAAAACACAGGAAGGTGGGGAATAGGGAAAATTTGCATGGTAACATAATATATTCAGTTTTAAGCCTTGGTAGTTGTACTTGAGAATATTTTCATAATTATGTTTTTAGTTGACATTCTTTTTTCTGCAAATGGAAATTACTCCATCTTTACAATGATCACATTGAATTTCAATTGTTTATATTCAGTCATCTCTTTTCCAAGTTTGTGAACATCTTGAGGTGTTAAACATTGTCATAACTTAAGTATTCATTCGTTCAATCAGCTATTTCATTTCATTCATTCACAATACTAATTAAATTGAGCTAAGGTGATTATATTCTATATAGTGTATAAACATTGCATTGCTAAGAGTTGGAGTATATAAAACTTTAATCTTTTGCTTTACTTCTGGAGATTACTACTCTTCACCTTTGGTAATCCTGTTATTTAGTTGCTGTACACTGATCATTTGCCGTTAATATTTGATTTCACTTGGCTGTTTCTGACTCTGAAACATTTTTCTTAATGGGTTGTTATTAAGTATTGTAGGTAGCTGTATGCTAATGTTTTTGAAAATATATGTGGTTAATTATAAAGATAGTTATTTAAGATATGATGTCAAAATAATAAAATATTAGTACAAAAAATAAACCAAAATAATAATGTAAACTTAAATTTATATTAATTTTGGTTACCTATAAATATATTTGTGTTCTGAGTAGTGATAACAAATTATTTTAGACTTCGTATGTATAGCATGGATTTGATAAGTATTGGCACATAAGATGCCTTTGGTGATAGCTGAATTATTAGAATATTAATTATCACTTGTTTCTATTATTTTAGGAATATTTTTAGGAATATTAATGACCTTCAATTTCAAAATGTTGTATCCTGTCTTATTTGTAATTAGAATTTTTCTAATTTTGAAAGCATAACCTTTCTTTGGTATTATTTAAGATTTGTAGGGAATAGCTGATGAGTACAGGTTTTGAACTGCATTTTTATGGAAGAATAGTTGAGAGTAATGTGAAGAATTTTGTTGTGAATTTCTAATATTTTCTGCACAGCTTTTGGTGATAGGGCTTTGGTAATGCTAAAAATGAAAATGTGTTATTATGCATTTTGAAAGTTGGGGAAAAAGATCTTACTAGAATGTCAGTTTCACTGATATATGTTAAATATTATTTTAAACTTAAAACTGAAATCAGAGAAAATGTTATCAGTTAAAGCTTCTCGTAGGGATAAGGAAATTATGTATATCATGTTTTTCCACCTAAGAATTCCAGTATTTGGTTAGGTTTCTTGTCAAATATTCCCATGGAACACAGGAAACCGAGGCACAGAGAAATCTATTTACTTAAAAGAATCTAGAAGTGTTACCAACAGAATCAGGACAAGAACTGTGCACACCCCACCCTATTAAATGGACTTGAATTGGATGATCTAGGTTAATCAATAATTACAGTATAGTTTTTATTTTTGTTGAGTTATATTTCTGTGCTTTGTTTCTTCCTGAGACAAAGTTTTGAAGTTAAATTCAGATTATTCTGAAGAAACAAAACAAAATTTGAAGTTTCAGTAAGCAGTACTAGCATCAGAAAAGCTCATTTCTGGACATTGCTTTGTGTTCTTATATAGTGACATGTAGTTAAAGATATGTATCACAAACAGCATTAGTTTTTAATCAATAAATGCTTATTTGAATTTTATTTTTTTTAGAAGAACACATTTGTTGCTTATGTGTTACTCAGATTGTTACAGGGTACCTCTAGCTTATCTTCTTTCAGTAGATAGGCTAATATCTAAACCACTGGATTGAGAATCAGATTATGTTGTTTTCATATAAAAGTCATAAAAACATGTCAAAATTTACAGATTCTTGTTTCCATAGTAACAGATTTTCACACTTGCGCATATATTTTGTATTCATTTAGAATATTGATTTTGAAATATGCTGCAGCTGGTGATTTAAACCAGGTTTTATGTTATAATTTTGTAGGCTAATATTTTTACTTAATTAATAACCTGGGAAGGCAGTTTGGCTTCAACATTGATGACAAAGCAACATAGGTGAATGTAGTCCTAAAATGTAGCTCAATTAAAAGCTTTTTTCATGTAATGCTTTTCTTTTTAGTTATAGATATTATGATTGAATATTTCTTTTGATTTCTAAAAGTCCTGATATGTGGTCTCTAATTTTTAATTTTATACATTTGTCTTCTTAAATTTGGACAACTGCAAGTGTAATTGATTGTTATATTTATACCACACTATATGTATCAAATTACTCTTGTCCAGTTTGTGGCTACTTATGCTACTATGTTTTTGATGATTCTCTGAGTTTGTTAATTAAAGAAAAAATAAATTTTGTGAAATACTGGAACTAACTGTAACTCAAAGTGCTTTAGAACTATTTGTGAACTATATTTGCAAAAGCAATTTTTAATTGCAGGAAATTACTTTTAAAACTGTTTAGGTCCAGAAGATGTACTGTCAATGAATGCTTAACATGTTAACTCTGAACTCTCTCTGATAATGGAGTCCAGGGAAGAAAGGATTTTTTCAGTTGAAAGCCAATTCAAAAATTTGATTTGGCTTCTTGACTTGAAATTTCTTTCACAACAAATGTTTTACCAAAAAAATAGAAATGGACCATCTGCTGAAACCTCCACCAAGTGGGGAGTAGCCAAGGTAGTGGAAAATCAACAGCGCTGATGACTCATTATCTATAGAGAATAATTAAAAGCTAGTTATATTGGATTAAGTACATGCATGAGAACTGTAACAGAAAATTCCACAAACCATTCTTTCTCATCTTTCCCTATCTCACTTAAGTAAAAAAATTTCACTTTTATATATTTTATTATTACTTGTCAGCATACATTGCACAAATAAATGCATGGACTTTTTCTATTTTTTTCTTCTCAAACCAAGACTTTGGTCATGGTTTAATACACTACCATTGGCATATCTGTTTAGGGGCTTTGTCCTAAGTATTTCTCAGCCCAATTTTTCTGGCTCACAATTTTGACTGTCTTATATTCCTTTTTGCATCCTTCAATTATTATAGATGTTGTTGATATTTTTCTTATTATATTTATTTTTCTAGTCCTGGGACTGAAACTCCCTATCCTTTTTCTCCCTCTCTCCCTTCTTTTGGGGAGCATGTCTCTGTAGCCCAGGCTGGCCTTGAAATTGTGATCCTCCTGTCTCAGCTGCCTGCCTGAGTGCTAGGATTTTTTTAAATTTATTTTTTAAATTTTGAGGCAAGGTCTTGCTAAAGTACTTACGCGGCTTCAAACTTGTGATGTTCCAGCCTCAGCCTCCTGAGCAGCTGGGATTGTAAGTGTGTTCTACTGTTCCCAATATTCTTCTTATATTTTAATTAAAGATTTCCATAAATAGACATTCTTGTGCTCCCCAGCCCTCTTATTGGTTTCTTTTTCTGTTGCTACCTTTTCTCTGTATAATTTTCCCACTTTAAGTTATTGTGCAGAATCAAATTCATTTTAGGCCAAATCAGTTGACCAGCTGGGTTATATGTTTAACAAAGCTGTGTCAAGTCTCCTGTGCTAGTATGAGTCCTGAACTCTGGCGGGAGACATAGTTGAATAACCCCCTACCAGAATCTAATGTTCTATTATTGAAACTATATACATAATGCTTATATAAAAAGGACTACCTTTTTTTTTTTTTTTTGTACCAGAGATCGAACTCAGGACCTTGTTCTTGCCAGGCAGGGGCTTATGCCACTGAGCTAATCCCCAGCATAGGGCTACCATTCTTTATATGCAGAGCCAGAAAATGGCAGAATTCTTTTATAGATAATAGCTCCATTATAGACTAGTATCCAGTTTACCACTTGGATCAATCAGTTGGAAAAATGGACAGATTTTAAGAGTTTTCTAATCTTAAAGACTGTAATCACTGATAGCTTTCTGCTGATTATATTCACCGTTATATATTCAAGTACTACTGCTACCTTCTGGTCTTCACTTCAGTTTATAATGTCTAGGAAAAGTTCTGCCATTATTTGGTATTGTAGAGAATTTATACATTAATTTGGGGGAAATCGACACTATTGAGTCTTCCAACTTGTGGAAGGTGTGTATTATTTTTGGGATTGAACCCAGGACCTTTGTGCTGAGCTACATTTCCAGTCCTTTTTATTATTTATTTTTCAATTTCTTTTATTTTGAGACAGAGTCTCACTAAGTTGCTCAGCCTGAACTCAAAACCGTGATCCTTCTGCTCAGTCTCCTAGAGTACTATAATAATAGGCTTGTACCCCAAGCTCAATTTACCTTTATTTTATCAGTGTTTTGTAGATTGCTGTCTATATAATTGCAAATATTTTGTTAGATTTTTATCTATTTCTTTAATGCTATGGAAGTGACATCTAATTTTTTAAAAATCTCAATTGCTTATTTTTGTATCTATTGTATTGGTTTTTGTATACTGACTTTCTATCTTGCAATTTTACTAAATTCATCTATTAATTTTTAGAAGGTTTTAAATGAATTCCATGTTCTTTTCTAACAGACAGTTTATGTCTGCCAACAGAGATAGTTACTGAAATGTGTGTGAGGTATTGTTACCTCATTGTACTACCCAGCACCTCTGAGATTGAAATTGGGTGTGTTGGGTGAAGCAGTCCACCCTGAGTCTTCAGCATCCCTGATCCTTTGAGCTGAATATTCCAAGAATGCAGAGACCCGACTGCTTTTTTACCTGTTCTGTTTCCCAGGGTTGTGTTTATAAGTAGCAGTCTTGAGAGACTAGCAAGATCCTGTTTCAAAATAAAAATAAGGGTTGGTGGTAGAGCACCCCTGGGTTCCATTCTCAGTACCAAAGAAAAAACTGTTGGGGCAGTGTAGCCAATAAGTCCCTTACTACCTTACATGTTAATTAATTTTTTGAGACTAGTGAAATGTGGAATTAAGTGAAGTGGCTATAGTGATGCTGTACTTGATGCTTTCTGCATGATAGAGAAGGGAACAGCTGTTAAGACAGCTAAGTTAGGTAAAAAATATTATAGACAGTCAGACAGGGAGTCAGTGAAGGAGATGAAAACACATTATAACTGTGGAGGCACAGCTGTTGAATGCCAGCTCTCGAGATAAAGATGGAATGACCAGCCCTATATGTCTCTCCAACACATATGCAATAAAGTGAACATTATACTGTAATTGATACCACCTGGTCCAATAAAGTCTGGATAGACATGAGTCACCCTGGTGAGTGACCAGGACCTGCTGATGCATATCTTCCTAAAAAGGTCTTGTTCTTTCCTTGTACACTTGCTATGTGACTTGCTTCCCCACTGGATCTTACCTAAGCAGTTATACTTGTAATCTTATTGGTTGATCATAGTTTGACTCACATTGTACCCACCTTGTGATTTTTGTATCCACTTCATGATTTTGCTCTGCAAACCTTCCTCTGTGAAGAAGTGTCTGCAGCAACCCACTTTTGGGTCTCCTCCTGTCTGTCAGGAGCTGTCTCTCAATAAATTTTTCCCACTCTTCCGTTGTTCCTTAAAATTCATTCATTGATTTTGGGAACATGAACTTAGCATATTTGACACCTAATAGGATGGAAATTATATTATTTCCCCCTTATCATAATGAATATTGTTTTGTCAATGAGGCAGCAAAGTGTAGGGCCCTGGCAAAGGCAGTTTGGTGGTAGCAGTTTAATCAAGCACTCATAAGAACTAAAAGAAAAAGGGATCAGTGAAGAAAATGGACTCAGAGCTTTGGGAAACACATTATAATAAGTTCATTTGTTGAGTCTGAGGGGCAGCCACTTGAAAATAAACCCAAAGCCTTGCTTATTGTGCAGAACGACTGTCTCTCTGCTGATTTTTTTTTTTTTTCTCCTTCTACTCCAACCTAGCTGTTTAAGATAAAATCCAAGTAAGGTTGGGAACCTACAGGCTGAGGAAGAATGTAGTTTTCTAGCTCTCATTGGTTAGAAGTGCCCAAGTCATCATTGTGCAGGTCTTGTATAGGTGGCAAGGGAGGCTGAAAGACTGAGGTCTGCCAGGTAGAACTGTAGCAGCATGCACAGGAGAATCCCAGACTCAGGGGCTTGCAGGAGCTCCAGGTAGAGGAGGGAGGAAAGTTACTACCTTGCAGTAAGGAGCCAGTGCACAGTCTTTCTTACTACCTTAGCCCTCCCCTGCAGGCCGGCCACCCCTTCCCCACCACAGGCTCCTGCTGGGGAAATAATGTCCTCTCCTCCAGCTCTTATAATTGTTTTTGTATGTCTCTTGTGTGCCTTGATGTGTGTTCCTGCAGGTTGGGAATAAACAAATTCCAAAAAACTGAAGTTCTGGTCCTATTCCATGTCCTATTATTCTGGCTTCCTCTGCTAAATGTATAATTGGTATTAATACTTTGAATGAGTACAGTTTTAAAGAAGATTCTTCTGTTCATGGGTTGTTGCATATAGAGAAGTGATCCAGAAAAAACAGTATATCATTTTGAGAGAAAAGAAATCACATTTTTAGTTAAAGACTTGGTGGCTGTGGGAGATCTCAGGCCATTTCCCAAGTACAGCAGTGCCACCTGCCTGACCCAGCTACCAAGTGCACCTGTTTTGTTTTTGAGATAAGGTCTCACTGTTTCCCAAGCTGCCCAATGGACCCTATCAATTGAAAGTAGTTTGTGCAGAGATGTAGCTGCTTTGGCCTTAATGTCATTTTGGTTCTTATGAAGGGGTGGAAGCTACTCTCATTGGAGAAAAACTTATCTTTCACTTTACCACCTGAAGGAAATCTGCTGGCTCCTGGGAGCTCTCCGTGCACAGAAATTCCTAAGAATACTTGTTGGTTCAGTGATGGTTCAGCTAAGTTGAAAGCTGACACACTTGTAAAGTGTCAATGGCAGCTACAGAAAAAATGAGTGAATGTGATCACTGCATTCTCAACTCTCACCAATCCTTCCCTTGTTTATCCTTTTTACATTTTTTATTGACCCCTGTCCTCTTGCCAGTAGCTTAACCTTCAGGTCCACCTGTTAGAAGACAGGCAGATTAAAAATGTCTCTCTTGGGTACTTTCAGACTATAAAAATAAATTGTATCTGCCAGTCAAGACAGGCTGGCTCACTTACACCTGCCCTTTGCTGATTTCTAATTCTACCTGGCTTTATTATTGGACTGGATGTGGTAATATATTTGTGTAATAGATTGTGTGCTGCAGTTTGGAAACGGGGACTTAGCAGTGTGCTACCCAGCTTCTACTTGTGAGAATCCCTTTTCATAACCTGGGCTAATAATTATCTCCCCATGCTTGTTTCTCCTAGTTCTAATGGGTTTTCATAACAGGTTTACCTATGGTTTGCTGGTTTAAAACTACCACCCCATGTTGGTAGACAGGATGCAGGCTGGACTTCATGTTGTTCTGTCATTGAGCAGTCTTCTCTCCAAAGGCTGTGTGTGCTGTAAGAGTTGCTTTCTTGGGCATTTTACCCTTCAGTCTTTGTTGTGAACATCTGGTGAGTTCACTGAAGAACCCATGGACGGGTATGTATTCCCTCTGTGCATATCGCATGGCCTCTATGGATTCTTTGTTTTCTTGTTAGTACACACTCAGCCTTTAGCAACTCATTAACAATTCTTACTGGTGTCCAATATTGACTTCCTCAAGTACTCAAGTGTTCGTGTCCAATGTGTCCTTAGAGGCAGTTGTCTTTCCTTATATTTGGGATGATTGATTGCCCTGTAATCTCAGCTGTCTGCTGACTTAAAGTAAAAATTGAATTTGCAGATTGTTTTTTGCTTGTTCTTGTTACCAGAGTGTGAGCTGTAATTTTTCTAGTTCTCTATGTTCCATTGGGAAGCAAGGAGACGACATGTTGGGCTGTTGTTTGGCATTGCATTCAATCCTCATACCTTTGAGTCTTCTGATCTATAAACATAGTGTATCCCTCCATTTATTTAGGATCTCCGTAATTGTTTTTCACAGTAATGTGTTATAGTTTTCAGTGTGGATATTTCATGCATGTGCCAACATGCATGAAACTTTGTTTTATACTATGATAAAGCAGTATTTTAAACTTTTGATTTAGCTCATATGAATACTGTTGAATTTTGTATATTGAACCTAAATCTCATGATCTTGCCAGACTCCTTTATTTATTAATTTATTTTAGTTTCCTATCATTTTCTTCCCACAGAATTAAATTTTAATAAATTGAAAGGCATGTCATATTTTTCAATCTTTATACTTTTTTGGGAGTTTATTTCCAATGCTGAGTTTGCAAGTACAGTGTTGAGTGCAAACCATGATAGCAGAGAAATAGTTTCTTTTCACAGGTTGTTGGGGGGAAGGACTTAATCTTTGTCCATTAGATTTGATGTCATATGATGGCCTTTCATAGGTACCATATTTTAGGTGGTTCCTTTTTTCTTGATTATTGAGAATTTTTAAAATCAGGAATGTATGTTAAATTTTTGGAATGATTTTTTCCATGTACAGAAAGTTCATATAGTTTTCTTTATTTAATCTATTTGACCTGACAAAAGATATGGATTGACTTTGTAATATTAAACCTTACATTTCTGAGGTGTCTTAATTACTTGCTGCTGAGACAAATTACCTGATACTCCAAGTTAAAAGGAAGAAAGGTTTATTTAGGTTACAGTTTATGGCAGCTTTAGTTTGTAATTGTCTGGCTCCATGGCAGAGGAAAAACAGTTCTTGGCAGGCAGAAGACAGAAAGTTCCAAGTCACCACTTTCTTTCTGTCCCTTATATCTTATCTGGGCTACCTGCCCTTAGAGCAGAGAGCACTCATACCCTTAAGCCTAGTTGAGCACTGTAAATCAATCCCAGCACCACACACACTAGGTCCATCCACCTCCAAAAGCCCCATGTTTGATCACATGAGGCTTTGGGGGAGCATCTAAATACAAGCCATAACATGAGGTAAACTTTACTTGCTCAAGACACATTGCTCAGATGTTGTATGTTTCTTTTCAAATTATTTTGATGAAGTCTTTTGTTTATATGTTCATGAGGGATATTGGCTTGTCATTTTCTTTTATCATAATATTTTGGTCTGGTTTTAGCATTTTAAAAATGTTCTCTCTTTCCCTAATTCTGAGAAAGTTTGAATAACATTAGTATTCATCCTTCTTTAAATGTTCAATAGAATTCATTAGAGAAGAAATTTGAGCCCAGAAGTTTTAGGTTGGTTAAAATTTTCTACAGTGTCCAGTGCAGCTCTTGAAACTTTGGAGGGAAGATGGTGGAGGATGAGGACAAGAAGTATCAAGATGGAGAAAGTTGAGGTCAGGTAGAGCCTCTCTCCTGATGGGAGAAAGAGCTGTCCAACTGCAGTGTGTTTGTTTAGACAGTCAGCAAGAGGCTGATGTTTATGGAGAATTTAAGGGGAGGGTTAAAAACAGGAAGAACATCCAATCTTCAATAAAACATCATGCCTTGGTGGTTACATAGGGAACAAGAGAGGCATTGCCTATATTGCCTCAGGGGAAGGCCAAGTCCCTTTGTGTGTCAGCTCCATAGGCTACATACAGGTCTTATGGGACCCTGCCAAACTCTTGAGAAGCAGTTAACTTGTCCTAGATGTTTGAGGTACAGACATTTTCGCTCCCAACAATTTTCAACTATAAATTCAAATTATTTAACAGGTAATTGAGTCAGATTTTCTATTTTTCATGTGTTCTATATCTTTCAAATAATTTGTTCATATTACATGTTTCCATATTTGTTAGCATTAATTTGTTTTTAAAATTTCCTTAATTTCTGTAGGATCTGTACTTATATCTTCATTATTATTGTTGGCATTTTGTATCTTTTTTTTATTTTATTGGATTCTGCTCTTAACTTTTATATTTCCTTCTCTACTTTGGTGAAAATTTCTTTTATTATTTTAATCTTTTCTTTCTAATATGCACTCAGTACTGTTTTATTTATGTCCTGCAAATTTGAATCTGCTTTCCTTTATATCATTTAATTCAGTATCTCTTTACCTATCCATGGATAATTTTAAAGTTTGTTTTTCAGATTCCAAATATTTGGTGATCATTTTTGAAGTTTTTAAAATTATTTCAAATTTAATTCCACTGTGGTTAAAGAATATATTTTGGATGATTTTTAGTTTTTACATTTTGCTTATTTAATGACTTAGAATATGTTCTGTCCTTATATTCTTTTGAATAGAATGTTTCTTTTTTTCTAATTATTGGATATAGTAGTTTATAAAAGTCAAATAGGTCAATTGAGGGTAGTACCAGGATGTGTGTGTGTGTGTGTGTGTGTGCACACGTGTGCGTATGATATTGAGGCTTTATCTCTGGCTGTTATTTTTCTTGTTGCTGGGACAAAAATACCCAGCTTCCAAAGTTAAAGGGTTCATAATTTGTGGAGGTTTCAGTCCGTAATTGGCTGGCTCCAAAGCAGGGTGGCTTGGTAGAGGAGCATTGCAGAGGAGAAACCCAGCAAGAGCAGAGGAGAGTGAGACAAGCTTCTTTCTGTCTCTTATATTGTATCCAGTCCACTGGTTTTAGGGCTGTGCTATTCCAATCAGAGGACTGATCCAGCAATCACTCACTCGTAATCCAAACACACTCTTAATCCAAGCATTGCACTGTGAATCAGTCACATACTTTAGATTCAGTCATCTCTGAAAAACCTCTATGATCACAGAGTCTTTGAGAGGATATCTAAACCCAAGTCATTACCCTAGCCCTTTGTTTTGTAAATTTTGTAACAATGTCTCATTAAATTGCCTAGACTGGTCTTGAATTTGTGGTTCTCTTGCTTTAGCTTTTCCAGTAGTTGAAATTACAGGTGTGTGCCACTGTACCCAGCTCTATGAACTTTTTCCTGAAGGTAACTTTTTATTGCAAAGGGAGTTATGAAGTCCTCAACTATATTGTGAATTTGTTGGTTTCTTCTTTGACTTTTTCCAGGTTTGCTTCATGTACACACACATGTAGGATTGTTATGAAATATGTGTCTTAATACCTAGTAATAATAATAATCTTTGCCTGCTATCAATACAGCAACTCCAGATTTATTCTATATGATTTGCATACAAACATATATACTTATGTGATTTACCTTTACTTTTAGTCTTTATTTTTAAGGCCTTTTTAATATTATTAAAATATTAACTTGTTAGTCAATTAAAATTTAGAACATTTGCATTTAACATTATTTTTCATACAATTAAAGTCTCACCTTGTATTGTTTGTAATATATATATAAATATATGTGTATTTATTTTAATCTCTCTTGGCTTACTAGCTTTATCTTTTAGTTTTTCTATTTTGGTCATTCTTTCATGTTTTATAATACTATACATATTTAACTTACCTCAAAGAAGTGTCATGTAAGTTTCAACAAATAACATGTCATATTCATGTATTATGTTAGTACCTTATAAAATTTCCATTGGTCCCTTCTGTCTTTTGTGCTGGTTTTTACTTTATTGCATAAGCTTTGTAATACATTGTTGCTGATTTCATTTTAAATAGCCAATTGTCTTTTAAGCATATCATTAAAAAAAAAATATGGCAGCACATACCTGTAATCTCAACTACTTTGGAGGCGGAACAGTGTGTGAGGCCAGCCTGGGCAATTTATTAAGGCTCTACCTCAAAACATAATTGTAGTAGAGTGCTTGCCTACCATATGTGAGGCTTTGGATTCACTCCCTAACACTGAAACAAAAAGCATGTGTTTGTAATTTCTGACAGTTTTCATTTTCATCAGAGATTTATCCTGGTATTATTTTCCATCAGCATGAAGAATTTACTGTGACTTTTTTTTCTTTTCTGTTTTTTTAGTGATGGATTGTTGGCAACAAATTCCTTCAGCTTTTATCAAAAATGAACTCATTAAATTAATTTTTTAATTTAATGTCACGTGGTATAGCACCCTACACTGACTGTTTTCCTTGAAATTATTTTGTTTCCTGATAGTTTCTTTTTTTTTCTTTTCCCCGGTACCAGGGATCGAACTCATGATCTCGCACTTGCCAGGCAGGCACTTAAGCCACTGAGCTAAATCCCTGGCCCGACAGTTTCTTATAAGAAGTCTGAGCATTCTTCTTTGTTCCTCAGCCTGTGTAATAACTTTTTTCCTTGAGCACCTTTTAAGAGCTCCTTTCTGTCTCATCATTTTTACTGTTTAATTATATGCCTTAGTGTGATTTTTATTAGCACATATTAATTATACAGAATAACAGATTTCATTGTGACATTTTCATACGTGCATATAACATACTTTGATCATGTGTCCTCCCTGATTACCCCTCCTTATCCTCTTCTCCCCACTACTCTGATCCCCTTTCCCCTCTCTATTAGTCTTTTACTCATAGAAATTGTTTTTCTTCTAACTTCCTCATATGAGAGAAAACTTGTGATACTTGATTTTCCAAATTGGACTTATTTCACTTAATGATGATCTCCAGCTTCATTTTTTTCTGTGAATGGCATGATTTCATCCTTCTTTATGGTTGAATTATATATGTACATACTATATACATATGTATATGTACACATATACATACATATGGATGTATGTGTGTGTATATATATGTATATATAGATATATCTATATATATATCTCCTACCCTGATTCTGTCACTTGGCTGTTGTGAGTAGTGGCATGATAAACATGGGTATAGCAGGTGTCTTGTTTTTGTGCTGACTTTTGGGTATATTCATGGAAGTGATATAGCTGGATCACTGAGTGGTTCTGTTTTGCTGGTTTTCATGGTGTTTGTGCTAATTTACATTCCTACTAACAGTGCCTAAGGATTGCTTTTCCCCTGCATCCTTGCTAGCATTTATTATTTTTTATATTCTTGATGATAGCCACTCTGACTAGGATGAGATGGATTCTGAGTGTAGTTTTTTTGTTTTTGTTTTTTCAGACAAAGATTTGCTTTGCAGTTCAGGCTGACCTAAATTTACTATACAGTCCAGGCTGGCCTGATTTTTCTTTCTCAGCTTACTGAGTGCTGGGATTATGGGTGTATTCCACCATGCCTGGCTCAGTATAGTTTTGATTTGCATTTCCCTTATGACTAAAGATGTCGAATGCTTCTTTATATAATTATTGGCCAGTTGTACTTCTTTTGAGAAGTATCTCTTCAGTCACTTGCACATTTATTGATTGGCTTGCCAGTTCATTTGGTTTTGATTTTTTGTGTATTTTACCTAGTCTGGATATTAATGCTTTGTCAGAAGTACTGCTGGCAAAGATTTCTGTCGTTCTGTAGACTGGCTATTGTCATCAGTTCTGTTTCCTTTACTGCGCAGAACCTTTTTAATTTGATCGAAGACCATTTGTTGACTTTTACTATTATTTCTTGAGCTATTGGAGACCTATACAGGAAGTTGTTGCCTGTGTGTATCTTGAATTGCTTCCTTTATGTCTAGTATAGTAGTTAACAAGGTTTTAGGTCTTCCAATTAAGGTTCTTGATCCAGTTCAAGTTGATTTCTTTCTTTCTTTCTGTTTTTTGGGTATAGGGTGAGGGACAAGGATCTAGTTTCATTCTTCTACCTGAGGATAGACAGTAAAATTTTCCCACTGCCCTTTGTTAAAGAGGCTTTTTTAAATTAAATTTTAAAAAAAATTTTATTTAAAGAGGGAAAAAAAACAGAATAAAGGGTAGCAACAATACAGAATTCCAAGGAAAAAAGGAAAAGAACAACAACAAAAAAACCTAAGAAATTATTACTTGACAAATTACATACTGACTTCTTGGAAATAGTTATTCAACTTACAAAGTTAAAACATGTAAAGTAGACATTCAAACAGTGAGACTGTTAACAGTTCTGCTCCACGATCTGATAAAAACAGCAATATGGTCATCCATCTTACCCACTCAAATATACATGTAATTATATCGAAAGGGTAAAATTAAACACAACAAAACAGAACAAAGCGGATCACAAGAAAGCAATGTAAGAGACATAAATTTCAAAACTAGACAATCAGAGATATTCACTCTATCATATTGACTCTTGTTTTCTTCTAAATAGTTGTCCATATTGTCACATACAGGGAATTCACATGAAACAACCTAGGATGGAATTGATCTGAGCAGGACGAGGAGGGCGTTTCAGGTCTTCAAGACCAGACATTAGGGAAGCCAAGAATGGCTGTCATAGTGTCTAAGAAGCTTTTTTTTTCCGCCACTGTATTTTGGCACTTTTATTGAGAATCAGGTGGCCATGACTGTGGGTTTATTCCTGCATTCTCTGTTCTGTCCTATGTCTATTTTTATACCAATATCATGAAGTTTTTGTTACAGTGGCTCCATAGGGTAGTTTTTTTTTTTTTTTAAATCAGTACCAGGCATTAAACTCATGACTGCGCGCTTGCAAGGCAGGCGCTTATACTGCTGAGCTAAATCCCCGGCTCCTGTAGTGTAGTTTTAAAATTGAAAACTGTGACGTTTCCAGCATTACCTGGTATGACTTCTTTAAATTTAGTATTCTTTCTGTTTTGATGTTCACTGATGTTCTTGATACATGTTTTCATTGTGGTGTTTACACTGCTGCCTCTGCCACCTCTGATGCTACTGTTTGTAATTTGGGAAAAGTTTCATTGTATTTTGAAATACTTCTTATCTCATCTTTCATATCCTTCTTGGGCTACTGTAACTGTGTGTTTTAGGTTGTTGGTATTGTCCCACATGTTACTGAGGCTCCCACCCACACCCACTTTGTGTGGAGCTTTAGTTTGGGTAGTTTCACATACTGTGATTTTAGGTTCATCAGTTTCTTTCCTAATGTTTTACGTGTTGTTAAGTTCTTCTAGGGATTCTTTAGTTTAAATGTGTGTTTCAGCTCTTGATCTTTTACTTTATTTTTTTACTAGGGGATAAACTGGCTCTGTGCATGCTGACCTCTTTTTAAAGTTTTATTTCTGGGCCGGGGATTTAGTTCAGTGGCATAAGCACCTGCCTGGCAAGTGCGAGGTCGTGAGTTCGATCCCCAGTACTGCAATAAATAAATAAATAAATAAATAAATAAAGTTTTATTTCTAGACAAGCTCTTCCACCCCACTAAGCTTCAGTTCAGCTTACATAGTTTCATTTCTCGCTTTATTATTTCATGTTTTTCTTTAAATCTGTGAGCATAGTTGTAATACATGTTTTAGTGTCTTTGTTACCATTTCCATCATCCTTTCACATCTTGGTATTGCTAGTAATTTTTGATTGAATAGTCACTGATTGAACACTTGAATAGATTTTTTAAAATAGATTTTTACATCTATTGAATGTTTTACTTTGCTGTCAGACCATCAGCAAGCTGAAAGATCAGCTTGATCTTTCGTGTTTGTTTTTGTAAGATGTATTAGACAGCTTTAGAGGAAACTTTGCTGAGACTAGTCAGCCTCCTACTGAGGTAGACTCATGCATGTCATGACATAATATGTACCATCTCTGTGCTCAGGGGTCTCCTTACTGAGCTTTTAGGGCTGGGCTATTTTGCCATATGTACCTGTCAATTCAAGATTGATCAGTTTGCAGGCTGTTTGGCGGTGGTTCTTTGCCTGACTCTGCCAAGTCTCATGTTTGTAACTTAGGGCCTCTGAGTACTATACACTAAGAAATACTATCTAGGAATTAAAACGTTTCTTTTATGCGAGAGGCTCTATGTAAAATTTTCTAAAAGGTTCTGTGTTTTAACTTTCTCTTTTTCTGTTAGTCTGGCTTGTGAATTCTAGCTTCCTTAACTCATATTTATCTTTTCAACTCATAGGGTCCATTGTGCTGTACTGGGGAAAAGGTCTATTTAGCAAAAAGCCAAAGTAATCATAAAGGCTGTTTCATTTGTTTTATAGGGATCACATTCTTGCATTGCCTCTGGTCCAGCATCTCAGTGCAGTAGTTCCATAAGGTTTGTTCAGTTCTCTAGTTGCTGGGGCCAGTACTATACTAGTTGCTTTATTAAGTTGGAAGCAGAAGTTATAAATCTGTTTTTGAAACTTAATTATCATACAACTTCTTTTGGCAGTTAATTATGAACTATCTTGTAATGTTTTTTACACTGCTATCTTAAAGTTTGTCTTACAGTTATTAATATTTTTAGTCTTACGATAGACGAAATAGTAGGCTAGTAATCTATAGCATGTAATTCAGATTGTAGGTGTCAAAGATATCTGTCCTTAACAATTGCCTTTCATAAATTGTTATTCCCTTTTTGAAGATGGTCACACTGCTGAAGAATTCATCATCCAGCTGTCTGGATTGATGCCTTTTCAAATTCATTTCTTCTAATTTCTAGTCATTTTTCTGTCTTTTACAGTTGATATTATAGCAAACTTTTTGTAAAGGTCCAAATAGTACATATTCCAGACTTTGCAAGCCATGTGTAGGCATGTGTGTGCATTTTCTTTTTTGGCCCTTTAAAAATTAAAAACCATTTTTAGCTTGAGGACTCAATTTGGCCCACAGGCATTTAGTTGGTAACTCATAATGTAGACAATACTACTTTGTTCAAGAAACCTTTCTTCCTTTTTCATTTTTACCAGAATACCGCTTACTTCTCCAAAGGAAAGAACATATATGTTTGAATTTTGTCAACTTTTTCATCTGTATTTCATGTAAAAACAAGCATTTTTAGTTATTTGTTCATCTTTCATTTTTGGACTATATATATATATATATATATATCCTTTTATTTATGTCTAAATTTACTAGGTTGATTCCTGTTCTCATTCTTTCCCAAGTTCTTTCCCACCTTGCTCTGTTTCGCTATCATGTATATTATCTTCCTTGTCTTTTCCAACTACTCTCTGTCAGCATGTACTTAGAGTTTGTACTCTTCCTGCTGCTTTAAACACTGTATTTATGCCATCTCAAACTGTGGATTTTCAGAAAAATTTAAAGCCTAACATTACCATAACTGTTTACCTCAAGTATTTTTAGTTGAGATTAAGTTGCAAATGGAAAAAAAATTAAAGTATAGTAATGTACTAATTTTTTATGAATACTCGTTTCTGAGTCAATCTTGACTGTTTTTCTTTTTCATAAATTAATACCCACCTTTCCCACCAACCCATGCATGACAACATATTAAAACCAATGAATTAGAAGATCTCAAGCAAAAATGTTCAGTGGAGAGGAAGATAGGTCTCTAAACAGCAAAACATTAGGAACAGAATTTTTTTCTTTTTCATTTTAGCAGTCAGACTGGAGCTAGGCACATTGTGTTGGAGGTATCACCTCACAGATCTGCCTGCGAGTGGCCTTTCTGAGCTTCAACACAGCTGCTGTCCTAACCATTGTCCTAACCACTATCCTCTCCTTGATAGTGGTTTGTGTTGACATTTTGGTTTATGTGGGGAAGTAAAAAAAGACCAAAAACAAGAATTCCTTCCTCATCTTTCTTATGTTGTTATGGGTTAAAAAAAAATTAACAAACTATAAAGTGAGTTAAGTAGCAGTGGCTTCTTAAGAATCGTTCTTATATTAAGAAACATGAAGAAAGCATTAGGTCTTTTAAATATAAATGAGTCCATTTATACAAAAAAGACCTTTAAAGAATAAGGTTACTTGTAAAACATAAAGATACATTAAAAAAACTACATGTTCTTACAACAATTTGTTCTATTCTTTTTTTCCTGTAGCACAGTTATTCCTCCCCCGCTCCCCACACAACAGATTTGTAATGTAAGAATAGAATTATGGTGCAGTCTGTAAGTCTCAGAGGTAAAACACACAGTACTAGAATTCCATCTGTGGATTTTACTTTTCAAAATTTCATGTCATTTTATCAGAGTTAAATTCAAATTTGAAGTCATTTAAAAATTTTTAAGGACTGTATTTTTTAGGTTGTTCTATTAAGTGGTTTCATCATATACCAGTTATTTATATTCTGTATTTAGATGAGATTTTGTTAGGTAGAATTCTTTATTTTTCATTATGTATACTATAACTTGGCAGTTGTTTTGTGTCTTGAATTTTAATCATTTACTTTTGTTTTATTTGGTTAGTTTTCAAATGGTTCCTTCACTCCTGGATTTTCCTTTCCTTTTTTGTCACAAACTTATAATAACATTATTAATGTGTATTTTATCTAGTTGAGTAAATTTCTAAAATTAACTCTGAGGATTTTAGACATGTAAGTGTAACTTAAAATTATTCAAAATTGGAGAAAGACATGAATGACCTGAAATAATTAGTAATATAATAACTTAATGCTATTAAAATTCATGTCTGAAATTGCATTTTATTTGAAAGCATTTAATCCAGAATAAAAAAAATTAGAATTGTAAGAGCTTTGTCCGTTATTTGACTCTGTTGAGTCACAGATGAACTCTTACATTACTAGAATCAAAACTTGTGCCATATTATCATCTTTACTTGAACATATGATATAATGAGTATATGTCAGATAAGTTAAAAATAGAATTGTTTTACTAATTTTAGGAAGGAGACAAAAAAGTGTTACTACATTAATTTGTGTTATCTGGGGAAATTACTCTGAAAATATTAGGTCTATTTCTCACTTGTCTTGGAAGATCCTTGATTTGTAGTAATTTTTGTGCTGAGTTAAGAGTACAAAAGAGTAATTGGGTGTTGTGGCACAAGCCTATAATCTTAGCACTCTAGGAGGTTGCAGCAGGAGAATTGTGGGTTCAAGCACAGCCTGGGCAACTCAGCAACTTAGTGAGATCCTGTCTCAAAATAAAAAGTGCTGGGGATGCAGCTCAATGTGAAGACTGTGGGTTCGATTCCAGTACCAGAAAAGAAAAAAGAGTGCAGAACACAGATTGATATCACTGATGTCCTGGAAAGGCATCGTTAAACTGCTGTGTTAACCTAACCCTGCCTTGTGATGTAGAGGAAAACTTCTGGTGACCTCAGCTACTCAGCATCGGGAGTATGGTATTTACATTACTACCCGGAACAAGGTGAACACTAGTATAATCAAATTTTCTAGTCGATGTGTTCAATAAAGAAGTAATTTCAGTTACAACTTTAGCAATAAAGATTTCATATTTGTGGGGTTTTCTTTTGTTTTTGTTTTAGTTAGGGAGTGAATAGAGAGGTATCAGTAAGAATAAAGTAAATTTATAGAAACCATTTTTGAAGACTTTATAATTAAAATGAAAATCTGGTTCTTAAAATGCCATAACTTGAAATTTTAGAGAGGAAAAGAAAATAGGTTTTGTAAATATAGTTTAGATTTGAAATAACTGGGGTTTAATGTAATCTCTACCAATGACTAGGAATTGCATTTTGCAGAAGATGACACACGTCTACAGTGTTTCCCAAAAGTCTGATGTTTTCAGTGCTGAGGATTTTGGAAGGTGGTTGGATCACAAAAGTGCTGTACTTACCAGTGTGTTAATCATAGCTGAATGTGCTGTTGGGAGGTGTGGCCTAGTCGGAAGGGGCAGGAACTCCACTCTTCTTTTTCTGCTTCCTGGCTGCCATAGGTTGAGTAACTTTATTCTATAATGCTCTTACACCATGCTGTTTCTGCTTGAAGCTGGCTAAGAACTGAATCCTTTGAAACTGTGACTCAAAATAAACCTTTCTTTAAGTGGTGGGGTGTTGGATATTTTGGCCCAACAGCAGAAAAGTGGTTAATACAGTTGTTGACAGACACCAGTGATTTAGCTCAGCAGCAAAGCACCTGAGCCTGAGTTTGATTCCCAGGATAAAACAAAAGAAAAAACCAAATCCAAAAAAATCCTCCTCATGCGCGTGTCTCTCTCTCCCTCTCTCTCTCTCTCTCTCTCCCTCCCTCCCTCTCTCTCTCTCTCTCTCTCTCTCTCTCTCTCTCTCTCTCTCTCTCTCTCTGTGTGTGTGTGTGTGTGTTATTTATATGGTTATTGACAGCATTTAGTGATATACTTTTTTGGGGTTTTTTGTTTTTTGTTTTTTGTTTTTTGTTTTTTGCTTTGGAGACAGAGTCTCACTCTGTAGCCCAAGGTGGCCTTGAACTCACTGAAATTCTCTTGCCTTTGCTTCCTGAGTTCTGGGATTACAGGTCTGCACCACCATGCCCGTCAAACTATTAAAAAATGCTTTGTGTAATGCCTTTCAGGTTGTGTGTGTCTGTCTGTGTATGTGTGCATATATGTAAATATGTGATATTTTGTATACTCTATGTATAACTGTGTATCCAGGATAATAATTTCAAGATAATTTTCTTCTTGGCATTTATATTAGTTGTCTATTATATAATAACTTAAAAGTTAAAAACTTATGACAATAAATGTTTATTAAATTATATTATTTCTGAAGCTATTGAATAGAAAATTATTTACCTTAATGATTCCTGTGTCTATTTCCCAGTACCTGTATGTGTTACTGCAAGGCAGTAGAGATTTTCAAGATATGTTTAAGAGTGCTGATTTTGAGATGAGATGATGATCCTGGATTATCTACATGGGTGCAGTCCAGTACTAGAGACCTTAAACTTGGAGAACCTTTACCAGCAGAAATCAGAAGAAATGAGGTAGATGGTGTTTAGAGAGATTTAAAGTATGAGATGAAGGTAGGGGGCTATGAACAAAGGCAAGCGAGACAAGGATATCATCTTGCTAGCTGATAGCTAGCAAGGAAACAGGGAAATCAGTCTTCCCAAAAATCTGAGTGAGGCTTCTGGGAAAAATGGCAGAGTGATGAACAGCAAAGAGATTTGGTGTCTGAGATTTGGTGTTCAGATGTTGGAATATACCAATGTGAAGAAGAGAAGAAAGCAGGAAATAGGACCCCATGATCCAGCAAGGATCTGAAATGAGAAATGAGGCCCATGGGAAGAGCGAAGAAAGAAACTTAACGATGAACAGGGTGGCAAGTGGCGTTTTTTTCCTGAGCTCTGATTCTGTCTGGGAGGAGTGGTTCAAACCTGCAGATGCATGGTGACTGGTAACCCCAGAGAGGCCACCAGGGGAACGGAGCAGAGAATGCAGTAGATTGCAGTGGCTGGTAAGTTATTTGAGTTCAGATGCCCCCTAGGAGACGTTAATTTGCTGGTAGCCATCTTGGAGAGGCATCAACTGAGCTTGAAGCTCAGAACAGCTGTATGCTGGCTCTGTCTCACTGCTGCCAGTGTCAGGGTAAGGTGGAACCGATTTAAAATTGGCAGAAGATCAAGGAACTGAGTTCAAGCCAGTAGGAGGCACATAGAGTGTTACAGGCTAAACAAACTGTGTTCCAGCCTTACAGCCAGAAACCAGCCTAAACTTCAGTGGAATTAAAGATGCAGGCTTTGGATTATCCAGTCACGCTAAATCTGAGGCTGGCTTTCTAGGATTAATGAACACAAATCTGGACTCTGTCCCCTCTGTCTGCCAGTGACTACAGTGATGCTCTGAAGTCAACATTTTTTCTTCTTTTTCTGTCTTGTTTTTTTTTTTTTTAATTTTATTTAAAGAGAAAAAAAGTAAAAAAGAAAAAAGGGTAGAAATACAGAATTTCACAAAAAAATTAAATCACTACTTGATAAATTACGTATTGTCTTCTTAGAAATAGTTGTTCATGTTACAAAATTAAGGCATACAAAGTGAACAAACAGTGAGGCTGTAAACAGTTCTGTTCAAAGATCCAACAAAAACTTGGTAATACAGTTATCAATCCCACACACTTAAACATACATGCTGTTATATCCTTTAGCACATTTTCTTTTCCTCCTTTTGCTTTTTAAGTACATTATCTGTTTAGTTATATCATGTTTCAGCTTGCTCAGTACCCTATTGATCTGCTTTGTTGTTGTTATTTCCTTTTTAATCACCTTATATAATTCTGTGGTTTTGTTTTTGAGTTTCTTGTCAGCCATGTCACATGGATGAGCTTTGATGGAGTTGGGAGTTTTTGGAGGTATTTTGTTACCTTGTTTTCTCATGTTCTATTGTTTCATTTTTATATAATTTTCATTAATTTGGAGGTAGTAATATACAACAAAACAGGATGGAATAAAGCCAATTGAGACAGTTTAGTGAAATTGGCACAGAACATCACAGCAGGTCACCAGGACGACAATAATAGGCACCACTGTATATCTCGTTATCTTCAAAATAGTTGTTCTTCTATTAGGTACAGCAAAATCAAAAGAAATACACAACATTATAGAACACATCAAAACAGAATATTGAATAGAGCAACACTGTTAATCAGGACAAAGCAAAATGGC